>JAHUXG010031640.1:0-19331 GCA_020740815.1 Sciurus niger | reverse complement strand
CTCTGCTTGTGACATGCTACTTTCTTCACAAAAGTAGCATTTTGGTCTCACGTGCTAAAATTTCAAAACAAAGCAATTAGTATATTAGTAAATAAATGAATATTGTATCAGTCATGAATCTTCTGCTAAGGTATGAGTGCCACAGCGAGAAGGATAGACATGTGACCCTTATTCTAGTGAAGCTCAAAAATCTTTAATACAGAAGTGAAGTGCACAAATAACAAATCAGAAGTCTAATAAATGCTATAAAGAAAATATATAGGGTTTGTTGACAGAGTTCTAAGAGATCAGGAAGGCTTCCTAGGGAAGCTTAAGCTAAGACAGTCAGTTATCTATACTAATGATGGAAGAGAAAGATACAGATCATTTAAAAATGGTGTTCAGCCTCAAAATTATTTCCCATGTTTAGTTTGCTGTCTTCATACATTTATATATTAGTACACTTCAAGGTCATTCAGTTTCCTTCACCTTATACCTTTTCCTTTTTTTTTATCTACCCAGACATATTGTGAAGATAAGATAAGCAATCTAGGATATGCTTTGTTATCCCCAGAAGTTTGATTACAGCATTCTCTTATTAGACTATCATTTAATATTTAAGTCCTGGGCTAAGATAAAGGGAAAGCCAGGAAGATTGTTCCCAAATTACTACAATGTCATCAAGATGCATCTTGCTTTTGGTAAGTTCAGAAGATGTGCGGTTTAGAGGAAATGAACTTAGAGTAGAACGATAGTGTAGGCACTTTTTGATGTAATGTTTTCCATTTTATTTTTTGATCCTTAGCTTTTTTATATCACAAAAAGTCATATAATTAACATTTTAATGCATTGTAAACTGGGCTTTTATGTAATTTTCTGCCTCTGAAAATTTTTTAAACCTCAGTTAAGAGAATAATAAAATTTAAGAGCCAGATAGATGTGTTGAACACAAAAAAATAGCTGTTGGTTACTATTTGAAAGTAGCAATGGTTTGAGCAATAGTTCACATTTTAACACAAAATATCAGACCACAACACCTAAATTTGCCTAAATTTCTTTACTTATAGACCTTTTTTTTTCTGCCATCCCAGTGTACCAATCCATTCCTCTTACTTCATCTAAGCATCCTAACCAGATACAATGTGTCCTTAACATTCTTCAGTCATTTAATATTTTGTTTCAATTACATTGGTTCATATTGGAGCTCTCTAAATAGAGTGACCTACTATACAGTAACTATTAGGGTAGAAGTAGCAATAGAAGAGAGAAAAATAAATGCATATTGAATAAAAGTAATGTGAGATGAACTGATGTTCTAATACACATGAGCTGAGATCTCTCTCTTCACAAAGACTTTGAATTAGAACTATTACAACTCCTTCTTTATGTTTCTGAGAGTTGTTGCCATCAGTTGAACATCACCATAGGGGAACAGAGGGAAGTATAGGGGAGTGCTTGTGTTTTGTTTGTGTTTAGCTGTTTTTGTTGTTATTGTTTTGTTATTTAGTTTTTTGGGAGGGTCTTTAGTGTTGTATGGGCATAAAGCTCTCCCTCAAGTGGTCTGGTCATGAAGCAGCGTGAGAAATTTAGGACAGTTATTTAGTGTGATATAGCTCCTAGAAAACAATATCCTCCTCATTTAGGAAATGGGTGTTCCACAGGTACCTGAGTAAGGGTACATTTCCTTTACTGCTGAGCATACATGGCTTATCCTATCAGCCAAATGTTCACAGCAATTGAGATCATCTGCAGCATAATGTTCCCTTAATGTTCTAGCCGCAAATCCAGCCAGACACACATCAACACTGAACAACAAAGACATTCCTGTTATTTGTTCATTTATTCCTTCAGTGCCTTTAGAGTCATATGGAGACTCAGGTGAAGTGTTCTACCTTAAACATTTTTTTAAGTTGTCAGTGGACCTTTATTTTATTTATTTATATGCAGTGCTGAGAATGGAACCTCACACATGCTAGGCAAGTGCACTACCACTGAGCTACAACTCCAGCCCCTTAAACCTTCTTTGATCTTTGTTTTGGGCAGAAGGAAGACAGTCCAAATTCTCGGTATCCAACCTGTGAGATACACTGGAGCTGATCGGTGCTTTCAAACAAACCTGACAGCAGCAAACCTCCAGAGACTGCAGAAGAAGGTGAGCACTGGACTGGCTTCTGAGTATTTCATGCAGGCTTGAGCAGCTTGCTCCCACCTAGGGAGTGTGAAAGGTGTTTCAGCAGCACTGATTGATCCCAGTGAGTAATGTATCAACTTACTGAGATAAAGCTGATGCACTCTGTTTTCATTTAGAAAAAGCCCATTTTGTACATGATTTGTACTCTGGTCTATTAAGGGAAGAATGGGTAATGTTCAGCTGGAAATAGACTTCTCCATGCTGTCTGCATCCAATTACAGGCAAAAATGTTACTGTCATAACATACTAAACCAGTACTAAATGTTGTTTACGGTACTCTTCATTTCTGTATAAAATTTACTTAAAAATAGATTTTATTCCTTCTGGTAACCAGTAACATATAATGGTAGGATATTTGAATGAGAAGAGGACTTGACTTTGGTAGGGACATAATTAATTAATATTTACAGATGCATTCCCTCCATTATGGACATAACAAATGCACTAGACTGTTTTGACTTTGATCCCTTTTCTAATAAGTGTTATTCAGTTTGGGAAACCAAGATAAGCCTCCCTTGGATTCTTTTGATTGGGAAACACAACAACAGTGGGAGGTCTTGTCCTCATATTTGGTGCTATATAATCTTATGGAAACACTCTTTTAGCACTAGCTTACCTGGTAGCTTTTACTCCTAGACCGTGCTTATTTATTGCACATCTTCCAGGATGTTAAAAGATCTTCAATATCCTGATTTTATGCTATTGTCACTTGACTGCTTATACTCTTACCATCTAAATATGTATAATGCTAAATTGTACTCTTGTACTGTAGCCTGAGTATCACTTAGGTGAAATGTTTTGTACTGAAAATGTTTCAGATTTTTGGAATGTTTGCATATATATAATGAGATATATTGGATATGGGGAGTCAAGTCTCAATATGAAACTTATTTATGTTTCATATACACTTGAGCCTGATAGTTGGGAACGGGTGAACTCTTTTGTTTCCCTGTTTTTGTTTTTGTTTTTGTTTTGGTTTTGGTTTTGGTTTTGCAGTTCTGGGACTTGAACTTAGGACCTTGCACATGCTAGGCAAGCCCTCGACCACTGATTTACATCCCCAGCCCCTGATAGTAATCTTATGTGATATTTTTATGCACTTTTTTTTGGTATTGGGGATTGAAAACAATGGTACTTAACTACTGAGACACATTCATCCATTTCTATAATTTTGTATTTTATTTAGATTCAGGTTTTCACTAAGTTTCTTGGGGCCTCATTAAATTGACTACCAAACAGCAAAAGGTCCTTTAAATGTAAGTGTGATCTTAAACAAATGAAGGTTAAAAAGGTAATTTAGGAATATTTTTTTAGATACACAGAATTGAAAATTCATTTACTTTTTTAAAATTTATTTATTTTTATTCATTTTACACAAATGGGGTACAGCTGTAATTTATCACAAACTCCCTTCTAACTAATTTTGTCTTGAAGTCTGCATTATCTGATATGAGAATGGATACCCCTGCTTGTTTACTGAGTTCATGTGCATGGTATATTTTTTCCCATCCTTTCACCTTTACTCTGTGGATATCTTTTTCTATGAGATGAGTGTCTTGAAGGCAGTATATTGCTGGGTCTCTTTTTCAATGCAGTCTGCCAGTCTATGTCTTTTGATTGATGAGTTCAGGCCATTAACATTCATGGTTATTATTGAGATATGATTTGTATTCCCAGTCATTTTGGCTTATTATTGGTTTTTGACTTGGTTTCTCCTTTATTTGGCTATATTTTTAGGGTAGTTTCTCACTCTGCTGACTTACATCATTGTTTTTCATTTCTTCCTCATGGAATATTTTGAGGAGAATGTTTTATAGTGCTGGCTTTCTATTTGTAAATTATTTTAGCTTTTGTCATGGAAGGATTTTATTTCATCATCAAATCTGAAGGTAAGTTTCCCTGGGTATAAGATTCTTGGTTGGCATCCATTTTCCTTCAGAGTTTCCAATATGTTCCAGGTTCTTCTAGCTTTTAGGGTCTGGGTTGAGAAATCTGTTGATATCCATATTAGTTTCCCCCTGAATGTAATCTGATTTTTTTTTCTTGCAGCCTTTAAAATTCTATCTTTATTTTGTATATTAGGTACTTTTATTATAATGTGCCTTGGTGTGGATCTGTTGTAATTTTGTATATTTGGTGTTGTATAAGACACTTGTATTTGATTTTCCATTTCATTCTTAAGATTAGGGAAATTTTCTGATCTTATTTTAATGCATAGATTGTTGATTTCTTTGGTTTGTATCTCTGTGCCTTCCTCAATCCCAGTAATTCTTAATGTCAGTCTTTTCATGATATCCCATGATTCTTGGAGGTTCTGGTCATGATTCTTACTATCTTCTCTTTTAGTCAACTTTGTTTTCAAGATCAAATATTTTTTCTTCAATGAGATTCTGTCTTCCAAGTGATCTAGCCTATTGGTTATGCTTTCTATTGAGTTTTTAATTAGGCTTATTGTTTCCTTCATTTCAAGGATTTTTTTTTCAAAATCTCTCTATTGAAATTATCCTTTGTTTTCTGCGTTTGCTCTTTTAACTGTTGATTAGTGCAAACATTCATTGCCTGCCATTTGCTCTCTTTTCTCATCATTTACTTCTCTCATCATTTTAATTATGTACATTCTGAACTCCCTTTCTGACCTTTCTTCTACCACTCTGTCATTGAATTTTATTGATGTAGCATCTAGGTTTGTTTGGGATCCTTTCTTCCCTTGTTTTCTCATGTTGTTCATGTATCTTCCCTTCTAGGAGTGGGAATCTGAGGTACTGCAGTTTCCCCCCTTTAGACTTACAGTGTCCCTGCAGGTTTTCAATACCTCACCTTGAAGTGAGAGATCAATATTAGCAGCATACCATACAAACAATATGCATCCTTAACTCAAGTACTTCCTTTTAAGATATTAACCACATCATCTTAATTAACAGATTATGAATTTGATTATTATCTTTAGCTTAGCCAATAGGTTTACAATAAGAACCACAATTTCTAATGGTGGACAAAGAGGATGGGGAGGGGTATAGGGTATAACATTAATGAGATAAGAAGTGCATCTATAAAGGTACAATGTCATAGGAGTAGTGAAATCAGAATTAAATGAAATTCATTGTTAGCATGTGAAAAGGGAGACAGAGTCTCCAAAAAGGGATAAAGAGTCTCCAAGGAGGCAGATACATAAGGAGAAAATAGGATGAGAAAAATGTTAATAAAATAAAAGTAGGAATGATAGTAGGTATAATATGAATAATCATAATATTACTACTACTATAAAAAATATACAATAAAACTATTCAGTACTATTCAAACCTCCTAATCTTCAGGAGCCTGATGCCTGACAGGAATTTAATGCTGTATCCCATGAAGGATGATGTCCCTCTAGGGATGGTAAACTCCAGGTGGGCTATAATCCCTGCTGGTGGGGAGAGGCGGCCCCACCTGTTGGCAAATGGTCAGTGGGCAGCATGGGTGCTAGATCTCGGTCTAGGTCTCGTTGGGCCGGGCCTGGTTCTCTGGGCCAGGGCTCCCTGGCACAGAAGTCTCGCACAAAGGCACTGGGCTGGACCTGGGTCTCTCGGAGCTATTTAAAGTAATATATAGAAATATAAGCTACATTGATCTTTGGTGTTAGAGATTAAGGATTCTGTTTGACTGTGGGGACAAAATGAAGTCCTTTTAAGTGTTAGACTATTGATAGAAATTCTCCAATTCTGTTGGCTGAAATAATGTCTTGAGAATGAAGAGGATACTGGTCATCTGGTGGCATTGCTCTGTTCATAGTCTCTAGAACTAGGGCTGTAGCTCAGTGGCAGAGTACTTGCCTAGCATGTGTGAGGCACTGGGTTTGATCATTACCACCACATTAAAAAGAAATAATGGCATGCTGTCCGTCTGCAATTACAAAAAAAATTTTTTATAAAGATACAAAATTTTTCAAATCTCATACAAATACATACTAAAAAGCTAGTGCAACAGGATCAAGTGGGTTTCATCCAAGGAATGCAAGGTTGGTTCAACATTGAGCAATCAATAAATGTAATTCATCACATCAACAGACTTAAAGTCAGGAATCACATGATTATTTCAATAGATGCAGAAAAAGCATTTGATAAAATACATCACCCCTTCATGCTCAAAACACCAGAAAAAATAGGAATAGTAGGAATATACCTCCAATGTCAAAGCTATCTATACTAAACCCACAGCCAACATCATTCTAAATGGGGAAAAAAGTGAAAGCATTCTCTCTAAAATCTGGAACAAGGAAGGGATGCCCTCTTTCACTACTTTTCTTCACCATCATCCTTGAAACTTAGCCAGAGCAATTAGACAGACCAAAAAATTAAAGGGATATGAATAGGAAAAGAAGAACTCAAACACTATTTGCTGAGAGACATGATTCTGTATTTAGAGGAGCCAAAAAATTCCACCAGAAAACTTCTAGCACTTGTAAATGAATTCAATAAAGGAGAAGGATATAAAATCAACACTCATAAGTCCAGTGCTTTTTTAATTCATAAGTGATGAATTCTCTGAAAGAGAAATTAGGAAAACTACCCCATTCACAGTAACCTCACCACAAAAAAAAAAAAAACTTGGGAATCAATCTAATAAAAGAGGTGAAAGAGCTCTACAATGAGAACTACAGAACACTAAAGAAAGAAATTAAAGGAAACCTTAGAAGATGGAAAGGTCTCCCATGTTCTTGGATAGGCAGAATTAATGTTTTCAAAATGGCCACACTACCAAAAGTGCTATACAAATTCAATTCAATTCCAATAAAAATCCCAATGATGTGCCTCATAGAAATAGAGCAAGCAATTATGAAAATCATTTGGAAGAATAAGAGACCCAGAATAGCTAAAGCAGTTCTTAGGCAGAAAGGGCAAAACAGGGCGTATCACAATGCCACACCTTCAACTATACTACAGAGAAATATTAACAAAATCAACATGGTATTGGCACCGAAATAGATAGGTAGATCAATGGTACAGAGTATAGGACACAGAAACAAACCCACATGAATACAGTTTTCTCATACTTGACAGAGGTGCCAAAAACATATAATGGAGAAAAGATAGCCTCTTCAACAAATGGTGCTAGGAAAACTGGAAATCCATATGCATAAAAGTGAAAGTAAACCCTTGTCTCTCACCCTGCACAAAACTCAACTCAAAACGGATCAAGGACCTTGGAATCAGACCAGAAACCATGCAGTTTACAGATGAAAAGTAGTTCCAAATCTTCATTATGTCCGTTTAGGACCAGACTTCTTTAATATGATTCCCAAAGCTCAAGAAATAAAAGCAGAAATCAATAATTATGATAGATTCAAACTACAAAGCTTTTTATCAGCAAAGGAATCTATCAACAATGTGAAGAGAGAGCCTACAGAATGGGGGAAAATCTTTACCACAAACTCTTCAGATAGAGCACTATCCTCCAGAATCTATAAAGAACTCAAAAAACTTTACACTAAGAATGCAAATAACCTGGTCAATAAATTAGCTCAGAAAATGAGCAGACACTTCACAGAAGAAGATCTACAAGCAATCAACAGATATATGAAAAAGTGTTCAACATCTCTAGTAATAAGAGAAGTGCAAATCAAAATACCCTAAGATTCCATCTCACCCCAATTAGAATGACTATGATCAAGAATACAAGCAAGAGTAGGTGTTGGCGAGGATATGGGGAAAAATGTACATTCACACATTGCTGGTAGGATTGCAAATTAGTGCACAACCACTCTAGAAAGCTGTGTGAAGATTCCTTAGAAACCGTGGAATGGAACCACCGTTTGATTCAGCTATCCCACTCCTTGGCCTATATTCAAAGGACTTAAAAATCAGCCTACTACAGAAATGCAGCCACATCAATGTTCGTAGCTGCTCAATTCTCAATAGCCAGATTGTGGAACCAACCTAGATGTCCTTCAATTGATGAATGGATAAAGAAACAGTGGTATATATACAAAATAGAATATTATGTAGCCATAAAGAAGAATAAAATTATGGCATTTGCAGGTAAATTTATGCAGTTGAAGAATATCATACTAAGTGAGATAAGCCAATCCCATAAAACCAAAGGTCAAATGATGTCTCTGATAATCATATGATGATATATGATGGGGGTGGGAGGGAAACAAGAATCGAGGTGGATTGTATAGAGTAAAAAGAGAGGTGGGAGAGGTGCTGGGAAGGAAAAATAACAGAATGAGACAATCATTACCCTATGTACATGAATTATTACACAGTGTGACTCTTCTTCTTGTAGAACCAGAGAAACTACAGTTATACCCCATTTGTATACAATGAGCAAAATAAATAAATAGTAAAAAAAAAGTCTTTGAAGATTATATAGTCTTCAGGTTCTTTTTTGTCAATTTAAAAAAAATTCACATAATAGTCACCCTTTTAAAATGTGAAATTGAGTGGATTTTTGTATGTTCACGGAGTTATGCAACCATTACCACTGTCTGTTTCCCCCCAATTTTTATCACCCTAGAAGGAAACTCTGTACCCAGCTTCCTCCGCCTCTTTGGAATTTTTTGTCGCGTCCCCTCTGCCCGCAGAGAGAGACACGGCAAACGTCTGAAGCTTTGGAAGTTTATTGTGCACAGTTTCTTTCCTACGCTTCTCCTACCCCTAGCTTCTGCGCACTCTCAGCTTCCCTTTTCCCAGCTCCTTCCACTCCCGCGTACTCCCTCCTTCCAGCTCCACTCCAACTGCTGCTGCTGCGGCCGCCGTCGCCGCCGTCGCCGCCGTCGCTGCCGCCGGTTCTTCCGCTTCTTCCGTCCCTTCCTCAGCTTCTGCCCCCTACTCTCCCACCCACCAGGCTTATATACACTTCAGTCAATCAGGGGAGAGTACACGAGATAAACGCGGACAGCTGCAGGCACAGGATGGATACACGAGGGGGGGGCATGCTCCAATCACATCGTTAACTAGCCAATCATTGGAATTCTCTGGTTGTTTACTGTATAGCTGGCCGCCCTTGGCTCAGCGTCAGGCGCCATCTTGACCATGCCCAAGGCTGGGGGTCCCGGAAACCCCCACAGATCCCCCTTCTTTAATATTAAACTAAGGCTCGGGACCGTGTCTGTCTTAGGCTGAGTGGTCAGCATATGTCCTTACCCGTCATCAGAGCCTGCAGAGCATGCTGCAGCTCCTGTCTTAGGTTGGTACACAGCCACCTCCTTCATTACCCGTCCTTGACTACCGATCCAGCATCAAGAGCCATACTAATGGGGGGCTGTCGCCTTTAGGGCGGTCATGGCCTGAAAAAAGATAATTTGATCTCTCTATTGGCTAGCTTGCAGATGCATGCCAAAACGAATGAAGAGAAGAAAGCCAAGGCAGAGGAGTACCACCATAGCTCCTAAACTTGCCCACTGTTTGACAAATCTATAAACAGAAGAAGAACCTTATAGTCATATTAAATACAGAAACAATATACATCCCAATAGAGTTACAATATGGGTAACACAAAGCAACTCTCAGGGAATAAACGCATCCCAGTCCCAAAAGTTCTTGCAAGGTATCCACTTGTTCTTATAATGAGTCCATTCTCTGATAGAGTCTCTATGGTCTGTAAGGCTGCAACTGCATTCTCGGCTGAATGATCGTTGTTGTGGTTGTGTCAATGCTGCTGCTGCAAGGACTGTGGTGGCAGTGATCACGGCTGTTGCAATGTCAAGGCCTCTTCTGTTTTTTGATAATAGCACTGGCAATTCTATACCTGCAACAGAAACTAGGACTGGTAGGAAGACAGAAATGTGCAAATTGCACAGGTGGCAAAAGAACCATTCCAGTATTGTGAGAGATAGGACACAGTTAATGAACAGTTAGGAGGTATTATTAGAAATGTTAGTTGGCAGAAACATAAAAGGGAGGAAATACACAAGCTGGCAATGGAGGAAAGGTAATATTTCTGGTATTGTTAAGGTCAGCAGAACAAGTTGTCCTACTCTGGGTCTGATCAGCATGGTTCCAATGGCAAAGTGCAAAGGTTCTTCCTGTTAAAGCAAAGAAAGGCTAGAAACATCCTTGTCACCAAAAGCAGCACGACCTGAAAAATCATCAGTAGAATTGACAGACTTGCAGAGAAATTGGTGAAAAGCGAGAAAAGGAAGGATAAAAAATATGTTAGTCAGAACTGAAAAATATGGCCAGGCTAACAATGGCCCATAGGTTCCGGGTTTGCCTTTCCGTCTGAGTTTTTGTTATTAGAGGAAGGCTCAGGCTCGTCACCGCGAGGAGGAACAGCATCACTTACATGTTGTAAAACTCTGACCAGCCTTTCTGGAATCCAGACTGGAGTCTGTTGATCCTGTGGGAAAATACAAACAGACCCTCGGACCCAACGAAGGACTGGATCCGGTCCTTTCCAACAACCTGTCAGGATATCTTTCCATTTTGCCCATACTTGAGAAGTATTATGGGGATTATGATGTCGATCAGCTGCAGAATGGCCGTCCCTATCCAGAGTTAAGAAATTTAGAATGAAAAGAACTAAGTTAAGTTTATCTTTAGGAGACTTGTAGGAGGCTCCTATTCCCCCTTTTTGTTTATTTAGACAATTTTTTAAAGTAAGATGTGCTCTTTCCACAATGCCCTGTCCCTGAGGATTATAGGGGATGCCAGTGACTGATTGGATGTTAAATGTTTGTAAAAACAACCGGAAGCTTTTGGAAGTATAAGCAGGACCATCATCTGCCTCAATGACTCCAGGTATGCCCCAGCCAGCAAATGCCCGTAGGCAATGCTGAACGACATCCCCCACCTTTTCTCCAGAATGAGCGGAAGCCACAATGACTCCCGAAGCAGTGTCCACTGACACATGTACACACTTAACAGTACCAAATTCAGGAATATGGGTTACATCCATCTGCCAAATATGACCAGGTAGCAGTCCCCTGGGGTTAATTCCAAAGGATTGTACTGGGATTAAAGGAGCACAATGTTGACAATTTTTACTATTTGTCGAGCCATACATTTAGATATAGGAAATTTTCTGCTCAAAGTAGTGGAATTTACGTGAAATTTTTCATGAAAGAGTTTTGCCTGTTCCTCTATGGAAAAGACAAAAATTGATTTAGTGGCCATATCTACCAAGTCATTAGCATTGGCCAAAGGTCCTGGTAAATTAGAATGAGCTCTAATATGTCCTACATAGAATAGATGTTTACGCTGTAGGATAAGGTTTTGTAGCGTAGTAAAATAAGAAGCTACCGTGGACATGGAAGAAATATGGGGTACCGTTTCAAGAACCTGTAAAGCGTTAACGATATATAAGCTATCAGATAGAAGATTGAATGGCTGATTATCTGCCAATTTAAAGGCTAATATTACAGCTGCAAGTTCAGTAACCTGTGCGGAGTTGGGCGGAACTATTATGGTGTGAAGTTGTTTACTGATAAGTACTGCACCTACTCCATTTTTGGAGCCATCAGTAAAAATGGTTACACAGTCTTTAAGAGGCTGGACACTAGTCACTTTTGGAAAAACTATGGGAGTATTTTTACAGAATTGAATCCAGGGATGTTGGGGATAATGGTTATCGAACTGAGCTGAGGTGGAACAATATAATACTGACCAATCATCATTATTAATTAGCCATTTAATTTGCTGAGTGGAATAAGGAGTTATAATAATAGACGGATGGATTCCAAAAACAGTAATGCAAGATTCTATTCCCTTGAATATTACCTGAGCAATAGCTTGGGGATATGATTGCAATGTTTTAGCCGGAGAGCTAGGGAGATTTATACTTTGCAAAGGTCCTCCTTGCCAAACTATGCCAAAAGGAGTATGTTTTTCTGAAATTATGATTAAACTTAATGGTTGAGTAGGATCACAACGATCAACGTAACACTGCTGAAGTCTATTCTCTACTAGCTGTAAGGATATCCGTGCTTCGGGAGTAAGTTTCCTAGGGGAATTCAAATCAGGATTACCTTTTAATATATTGAATAAAGGTTTTAATTCCCCTGTGGATAATTTTAAATAGGATCTGATCCAGTTAATGTCACCTAAGAGTTTCTGAAAATCGTTCAAGGTATTCAATTGATCTGTCCTGATGGTCAACCTTGTTGGTCTGACTGTAGTAGCAGTGAGCCTTGTACCCAGATATTCTTGGATCTCTTCTAATTGTAATTTTTCAGGGGCTATCATTAGTCCTCTCTTTTCTAATGCTTGAGTTATAAATTGTAATGCTTCTAACAAAACTTCTTCTTCTGGATGGCAAATAAGTATGTCATCCATATAGTGATAAATCAACAATCTCTTAAACTTTTGTCTAGTAGTTGTTAACGCTTTATCTACGTATATTTGACATATAGTAGGACTGTTAGCCATACCTTGAGGCAACACAGTCCATTCGAATCTCTGATCAGGCTGAGTGTGATTAAGAGAGGGCAAAGTAAAGGCAAATCTCCAACAATCATTTTTGTGTAAGGGTATAGAGAAAAAGCAATCTTTTAAATCCAGAATAATAGTAGGCCAATTTTTTGGTAGTGCAGTGACAAGAGGGAGTCCACATTGGATGGGTCCCATAGGGTACATTTGTTCATTTATGGCTCTTAAATCATGCAATAACCTCCATTTTCCTGATTTTTTCTTTATTAAGAATATTGGAGTATTCCAAGGAGAAGTAGAATGTTGTAAATGACCTGCTTGTACCTGCTCTTGTACTAACTTATGAGCTGCCTCTAGCTTCTCTTTTGTTAGGGGCCACTGTGGAATCCAGCGAGGCTTATCATCTTTCCATACTATAGGGATTGATGGTTCATCAGTGGCCCCTAGGAAAAACCCAATCCATGAGAATCATTTTTTGGTGGAAGTAAAGGCAGTGGTTGGGTAGATCCTTGACTATGTCTTCCTAATCCTTTTTCATCATCATAGTTCATGTTTTGTAACATATTTTTTACAGGAGTCCCTTGATAAATCTGATCAGTGGTGAGTTTCATATCCATTTGCTGCAGGACGTCTCGTCCCCATAGGCTAATAGGAACATTACAGATATATGGTTGAAATATCCCTGTGTGTCCCTCTGTATCTTTCCACGATAATGAGGAAGCACTTTGATTGGGGCTTTCTGCTACTCCTAAGCCTCTCAAGTTCTGAGCTGCTGTAATCAATGGCCAGTGCTTTGGCCAGACCATTGCACTGATAATACTTTTGTCTGCTCCTGTATCTAATAAACCTGTAAATTCCATATTTCCCACTTTTAATTTTAGGAGGGGCCTCTGTTCCATATCCATAGTAAGGTTTATTAAAGTGGTTCCTGTTGATCCAAAACCTCCTTGTCTTTTATTTGTATTTTCACTGGGCCACAAAGAATGTTGACTGGGCAATATAAGCATTTGTGCAATGCGATCCCCTGGAGAGATGACCGTAATTCCTTTTGGTGAAGAGACCAAGGCTTTTATTTGTCCAGTGAAATCAGGATCAATAACCCCTGGGTGTACTATAAGTCCTTTTAGTGTTGAGGAACCTCTACCTAGTAATAGTCCTACACTGTTCTGTGGGATTTTTTCATGCCAATCAGTATCAATCATCTGCACCCCCATGTCTGGGGTTAATATGAGCCTGGAGGTGGCACAGATGTCCAATCCTGCACTTCCTGAGGTGGCCCTGCGCTCCCCTTCTCTGTGGGAGGATACCACCGTCGGGGAACTTGTTGAATTACCCCGTATATTTGTTGCGGGCCCCGGGGAGGGCCCTGTCTCCCGTTTTTTTGAAGTTTAGGATTTAAACCTAAAAAATTACCTTCCCTATCTCTAATAGACTGACAGGCACTGCTCCAATGATTTCCCTTTCTGCATCTTGGACATAGCCCTGGGGCATAAGGTGTAACAGATTTTACTATAGTTATCTCTTATCTTTTGTTAGGGCATTATCTCTTTGCTGCTGATTTTGTGCATCTATTGAAACGTATTGGCCTTCTCCTATTAACATTTCTATCGGGAAACCTTGCCACTATGTTTCTGCAAGCAGTTTCAACAGCTGTTTCTTGCTACTGAGCTTCTCCAATTAGACATTGTTCTCCAAATAACACTGCTCTGCATAGTCTTAACTGCCTCTTTAAAGTTTTTCTAATGGTTGATGGTATCTCCATTTGCTCTTCAAATACAGGCAGGTTCTACAAATTTTGAAGCTCTTTTTATTAGGCTTAGGTTTCTCCTACCTTTTCCCTTGTTCTTAAGTTTTCACTACCACTTGGTTATTCCTTTTTTGGGGGTTTTTTGTGTTAGACTTAGTTCCCTTTTTTCCCTTGTTCTTAGATTTTTTGAGCAATTATTTTCTAGGTCACCACCACTCAATCTTTCCTCACTTTATTCTCTTTAAGCGTTCTTTTCTGTTACTATTAAACCCTGTTCATGAAGATCCCCCTTGTGGCACACTAAGCAGCTTTTTCTACTTAGCTGTTTTTTTTTTTTTTTTCTCTCCTCAATGACCTCCCATTGTTTTTTAATGGTTCCCTGAGGGGTTGCTGCATTCAGACCCCATTGTTACTAATTTGAATAGCTTTAGTTATGGCAATTACAATAACAGTGGCCTAGCTGCCAGGAGCAAGGAGATTACTGAAGGGAAAACTATCAAGTGCGCATTAAAATTTTTATAGCGGCTTTTCACGTACTACCTAATTGGACCGCTCCAAACGTGTTTCTACTTTCACTTTAATTAGACCGCGTTCCACGCGCCAGGACCGCTGCTGGCGTGTCCTGATACCGGACCACCTTCCGTGTGTCCTTATTTTTATTTTAATTGGACCGCATTCCGCGTGCCCCCAGGACCGCTGATAGCGTATCCTGATACCCTTTAACTGGACCGCATTCCACGTATCCGGATAGTCGCTATACCGCGAACGTCGAGGCGCCTCTCCTTTACCTGTTTACCTTTTTTGACTTCTTTACCTGTTTACCTTTTTTGACTTCTTTATAACCGGTTTAACTTGTTAAAAAATTTTTAAGATATCTTACCTTGTCCCTTTTATCCTCCCGGGGTTCGGCACCAGCTGTCGCGTCCCCTCTGCCCGCAGAGAGAGACACGGCAAACGTCTGAAGCTTTGGAAGTTTATTGTGCACAGTTTCTTTCCTACGCTTCTCCTACCCCTAGCTTCTGTGCACTCTCAGCTTCCCTTTTCCCAGCTCCTTCCACTCCCGCGTACTCCCTCCTTCCAGCTCCACTCCAACTGCTGCTGCTGCGGCCGCCGTCGCCGCCGTCGCTGCCTGCCGGTTCTTCCGCTTCTTCCGTCCCTTCCTCAGCTTCTGCCCCCTACTCTCCCACCCACCAGGCTTATATACACTTCAGTCAATCAGGGGAGAGTACACAAGATATACGCGGACAGCTGTAGGCACAGGATGGATACACGAGGGGGGGGCATGCTCCAATCACATCGTTAACTAGCCAATCCTTGGAATTCTCTGGTTGTTTACTGTATAGCTGGCCGCCCTTGGCTCAGCGTCAGGCGCCATCTTGACCATGCCCAAGGCTGGGGGTCCCGGGAACCCCCACAATTTTTCCTATGAATGGAATCATAATATGTGGCCTTGTGTATGCTTCTTTTAGTGTAAGGTTTTCATGGTCTGCTCATGTTGTAGCATATAGCAGTACTTCATTCCTTTTTTGACTTGAGTAATATTCCATTGTTTGCACATAGTACATTTATTTCTCCTTTCATGAGTTGATTATAGTTTGAATTGTTTCCACATTGGAACTATTAGGAATAGTATTCCTATGAGTAGTACTGTGCAGGGTTTCGTAGACATATTTTCATCCCTTTGAATATATTCTGAGGAATGGAATCACTGGGTCATTGCTGGTAACTCCTAACTTTCTGAGGGACTTCCAGACTATTTTGCAAAGTAGTTTTACCATTTTACATTTTCATTAGCACTATCTGAGTATTTGATCTGCTTTCTCCATATACCCACCAACAATTTTTGACGACGGCCATCCTAGTGGTTATGAAGTGGTAAATCTCATTGTATTCTTCACTCCTTGGATCTTAAACTGCTGACTTTCTGGATGCAGAAAGACTAGTGTTCCATAGATAATAAGGAAACTATTCCAGTGTGCATCTAGCCACATGAGACATACATGACCTTAGTCATGTTACTTTCTTTTTTGAGATTTGGCTTTTTCTATCAGTTTTGATAGGAACTGACACTCAGCCATCAATGAGAAATATCACAGTATATCATAATCAGTTTTATACACTAGCTCCTATCAAACAGGCATCTTCATTTCTTCAACAGATTAAAATCTGGAAAATCTAAAGGGAAGGCCTTGGACAGAGAGAAAGTCAGGTCATGCATTTCTCCCACAACTGTCTATCACTGCTTCTATTTTAGGAAGAGGGTATCATGTAATATTCCTCATTATTGCAGGATCAAAAATTAGTCTTTCTGGTTTAATGAAATCCTGAATGTTGACTTCTTTAAACAAATCTGCAAAGTACTTTCTTTCAGTGCTTTAAGAGCATCCTTGTAACTGAATTTTTATGTATAATAGACATATACATTTTTCATAGTTCCTTTCTGACAGACCTTCAGGATTTATTCCACAAGACAGACCAGGATGTGGATGGGAAACTGACCTACCAGGAAATCTATGACTCCCTAAGTTCTACCTTGTGAGAACCAGGAGCTTGAGAGCATTTGATTCCAATGAAGATGGAAGATACTCATTTCTGGAGCTAAGAGTAGCTTTAGGTGTCTCTGCACATCAAGCATATATTAGGAGTGGGTGTATACCCTGAACTATGTAAAAGTCTACTTAAATACCAAAATCAAATCTTTTACACTTCAGCCCTCTAGTCCTCCACTGCCACCTTCTAACTTGTTTAAAAAGCTGTCTAAAAGGTTTTTTTAAATTTTACTTATAATCTAATGTTCAGAAATCTATGATTTCCTGAAACCAGTAATATCTTACTTTTAAAAATTGCCAGGAAAAGATAGAATAAATCCCTCCTTCTCCTTTTATTTATTTATTTTTTTAGTGGAGGAGATCTTATTGTTTAAAAGTGGAAACTGTATATATATATAGAGAGAATAAGCTACCTTTTAGAGATCATGTAAATTTGCCTTAAATAGCTGTATTTTATAGAGACTCAGAAAATGTCTTGTCATTAAAAGATAAACCTTTTCTGTTTGTAAATAGTTAAAATGAAAGAATATTTATGCGTATTGTATGGAAAGTAGAAAGAGTGATTTTGAACAGATGACGTATTAAAAATTATTTATCTGATGTGGGTAGCAGCTGAAACTATGTTCACATATACTTAACTCATCCCTCAAATGCCATGGGGTTTATCCTGAAGACAGGGTCATTGATTCAGCGACTTAATACCAGCTCCAGGGTTAAGAAAGTTGGATTCTGAGTGTATATTCTATTCCCTAAATTAATCCCAACCTGTGACCCAGAGAAATCTTCTGGAGCATTTTTCTCACTTTTAATTGTCTTTAGGGTTTATGGGGACAAAATGTTATCCAGTGGGGAACTACATTTTCCCTGAAGTGTGTTAGTTCATCTTCCCCTACCCTACACAAGTCTATCTAAGGTTGTAGCTGACTTATACCTTCAGTACCATCTCCATTCTGAATGGTAAAAGGCAAGTTGCTAGTCACTATCTCAGAATAGCCACCCAAAGCATTCAGGGAAAGGGGTACATATGCTTTTAACCCAAGAAACTGAGACTTTGCCTGCAAGCCATCCAAGAGTCTGAGAGATTTCTTAGTGAGATGACTAATGCCAAAAAATTGTAAAATGAAATATTCCTTACAGATATCAGCTCAGAAGTAGATAGAGACTTTCTGTCTAGATGATGTCTAATTGTAGCTGACACTGTAGCAGGTGCCTTCAAGTGATGGTAGCAAGTGCAATACTTTTCCCTTTTGTGGACCTGGCTAAGCAGTTCCCTAGATAGGAAGGAATGGTACCTCCATGTCACCAGTATGTTGAGTTATACTTGCTGTTGTTCCCAGAAGCAGTCTTGGGGCAGCACGAAAGGAAAACGTACAAATCATAACTTTGGTGTAACCAAGTCAAGGAGAAACTAGAGGATCTCTCCTGGCACTGATTTCTCTAATAGAGTTCACTTTCTTTAACTTGTCCAAGTTGACCTGTGCACCAGTACAGTCCAGTACCATTAAACATGGAAAGGCTGTTTTTTCTTCACATAACAGTCAGCTTATGTTGGTTATCCTTAAATTTTCTTCTAGAAGTATTAAAATTCTATTAAGGCAAGACATTATATTTTCTGATGAATGTGTCTGCTTATAATTATTGCTTATGTTTCACAGTTTAAAAAATGTGTTTCTTTAACATTTTTCTTACCCATCCATGTTATTTCACTTTTGTGGAATTTTGTTAAATTTTGTTAATTTTGTTAAATTTAGCCTAGCACTTTAGGAAATTTGAAGATAATTTCTTGCTCTTCTGGCTGCTTTCCATGCCCTCCTCCTTTTTCATATATATACCCTTGCACATTTTGTAACAACCAAATAAAGTTCCAGCAGTAAATTGAATTATAATGCTGTGTTGACACATAATTATACATAGTATGTCTGCACATGAAAGGCAATTTTAGGGGAGGTACAAGGTACTGGGGATTGAACTCGGGCATTTGACCACTGAGACACATCCCCAGTCCTATTATGTATTTTATTTAGACATATGATCTCATTGAGTTGCATAGTGCCTCACCATTGCTGAGGCTGCCTTTGGAACTCGCATTTCTCCTGCCTCAGCCTCCTGAGCCGCTGGGATTAAAAGTGTGTGCCACTGCACCAAGCTGGTAGGTGTTTTTGAATATCTGATTTATACAAAATATACTTGAGAGAAAGGTATCTTGTCCTTTTTAGTTTCAATTTCTTATTCATAGGCAGATACTTTGAGGACACCCTAACTCCTGTAGTACGTCTTTTCCTTTTACATCCAGTTGCTGTATCCTTGTAAAATAAATTGTTTTTATTTTCTTTTCTGGTCTTCCCACCTTGAACTTCTCTGCCAGCATCATCCATGAGCTGGGTGTAGTGCCATCCCCTCTCCTGCCTGGTCTGCCAGGGCACTGATACTGTACTCAGGCCTGTGATACCCTTGTCATCCTGCCTGAGAAACTACCATGTCTCCCAGACAGAGCTAGGTATCTCAACTTCCTTTGT
>JAHUXG010031639.1:0-30821 GCA_020740815.1 Sciurus niger | reverse complement strand
TATAATTTTACACTCTCACTGGCATCTTGCATTTTAATATGTGGAACCATAGTGAAAGAAGAAATTCAATTATTTTTATGCTTTATAGGTATTTTTGTAGAATTCATTGATTAAGCAATTTAAATTTGACATAGACTGTCAGAGTCGATTCCTTCTATTTTACTTTATTAGGTTATTTTCTTAGTCTTATATTTTCTTTCCTTTTCCTTTCTCTTCTTTCTTCCCTTCTTCCTTCCAGCCTTCTTTTCCTTGCTCCTTCTTTCCTTCCTTTCTTTTTCTGAAACTGGATTTCCCTGTGTCATCTTGACTGATCTTGAATTTCTGAGATCAAGGGAACCTCCTGCCTCAGTCTCCTAAGTACCTGCATGACTGCTATGAACTATACTGTCTTTATCTCTATGTCCTTGTTGTTGTTGTTATCATTATTTTGATATTTGTGGTACTGGGGATTGAACTCTGGGGCAGTTTAATACTGATTTACATCCCAATCCTTTCTTTTTATTATTGTTATTTTTATAACAGACTCCTTTTTGATTCATTGTACACATATGGGGTACATCATTTCGTTTCTATGATTGTACACCATGTAGATTCATACCATTCATGTAATCATACATGTACATAAGGTAATGAAGTCTGCCTCATTCCACCATTTTTCATACCCCTGCCCCCTCTTCCCTCTCATTTCCCACTAAGTAATCTAAAGTTCCTCCATTCTTCTGTCACCCCCACATTCCTACCCCCATTATATATCAGCATCCAATTATCAGGGAAAACATTCCACCTTAGGTTTTTTGGGATTGGTTCATTTCACTTAACATGATATTCTCCAGTTTCATCCATTTATTTGCAAATGCCATAATATTATTCTTCTTTATGGCTCAATAATATTCCATTGTGTATATGTACCACAGGTTCTTTATCCATTCATTTCTGAAAGGCATACAGGTTGGTTCCACTTCTATCTATTGTGAGTTGAGCTGCTATAAACATTGATGTGGCTGTGTTACTGTAGTATGCTAATTTTAAGTCCTTTGTGTATAAACCAAAGTTTTCTGAGGAATCTCCACACTACTTTCCAGAGTGGCTGCACCAACTTGCAATTCCACCAGCAATGTAAAAGTGTGCCTTTTTCCCCACATCCATGCCAATATCTATTATAGTTTGAGTTCTTGATAATAGCCATTCTAATTGGAGTAAATGGAATCTTCAAGTATTTTAATTTACATTTCTCTAATTACTAGAGATGTCTAAAACTTTTTCATATATTTATTAATTGCCTGTGTGTCTTCTTCTGTAAAGTGTCTGTCCAGTTCCTTGGCCCGTTTATTGCTTGGGTTCTTTGTATTTTTGGTGTAAAGTTTTGTAAGTTCTTTATAAATTTTGGAGATTAGTACTCTATCTGAATTACCTGTGGAAAAGATTTTCTCCCACTCTGTGGGCTCTCTTTTCACATTATTAATTGTATTCTTTGTTGAGAAAAAGCTTTCAAGTTTGAATCTATCCCATTTTTTGATTCTTGCTTTTATTTCTTGTGCTTTGGGAGTAGAGGATCCAAAAAACTCCATGAGAAAACTTATAGAACTAATAAATAAATTCAGCAAATTAGCAGGATATAAAATCAATATAAATAAACCTAATGCATTTCTATTCATAAGTGATGAATCCTTTAAACAGAAACTAGGAAAACCACTCCATTAACAATAGCATCAAAAAAATAAAATAGTTGGGAATCAATCTAACAAAAGAGGTGAAAGACCTCTACAATGAAAACTACAGAACACTAAAGAAAGAAATTGAAGAAAACCTTAGAAGATGAAAAGATCTCCCTTATTTTTGGATAGGCAAAATTAATCTTGTCAAAATGACTATTCCACCAAAGGTGCTATACAGATTCAACGCAACTCCAATTAAAACCCCAATGACATTCCTCATAGAAATAGATAAATCAATCATGAAATTCATCTGGAAGAATAAAAGACCTCAAATATCCAAAACATCCTGAGCAGAAAAAGTGAAGTAGGAGGTAACACAATACCAGGCCTTAACAAACTTAACTACAGAGCAATAGTAACAAAAACAGCATGGTACTGGCACCAAAATAGACCGGCAGACCAATGGTAAAGAATAGAAGACACAGAGACGAACCCACCTAAATACAGTCACCTCATACTAGACAAAGGAGCCAAAGACATACAAAGGAGAAAAGATAGCCTCTTCAACAAATGGTGCTGGCAAAACTGGAAATCCATATGCAGTAAAATGTAATTAAACCTCTATTTCCCACCCTGCACAAAACTCGACTCAAAAATGGATCAAGGACTTAGGAATTAGACCAGAGACACTGCACCAAATAGAAGACAAAGTAGGCCTGAACCTTCTTCATGTTGGCTTAGGATCAGATTCCTTAGCAAGACTCCCAGTCCTTTCTATTTTTTAATTTTTGAGATGCGACCTTCTTAAATCACTTACGGCTTCATTCAATTGCAGAGGTTGGCTTGAAACTTATGATCCTCCAGCCTTCCAATTTGCTGGAATTATAGTTGTAGACCACCTCACCCAGCTATTTTTTTTATGAATTTTTTTTATGATTTTTATTTAGCTTTTAATTTTTTATAAATTGCATTTTGATTCATTGTACACAAATGGGGTACATAATTTCATTTCTATGGTTGTACACAATGCAGATTCATACCATTTGTGTAATCATATATGTACATAGGGTAATGATGTCTGTCTCATTCCAATCATTTTTCATACCCCCTCCCTCTCATTTTCTTCTACATATTCTAAAGTTCCCCCATTATTCTCTCATTCCCCACCCCACCCCCATTATATATTATCCTCCACTTATCAGAGAAAGCATTCGGTCTTTGGTTTTTTGGGCTTGGCTTATTTCACTTAGCGTGATATTCTCCAATTCCGTCCATTTATTTGCATATGCCATGATATTATTCTTCTTTATGGTTGAATAGTATTCCATTGTGTATATATACCAGAGTTTCTTTATCCATTCATCTGTTGAAGGGCATCTAGATTGGTTCCACAATCTAGCTATTGTGAACTGAGCTGCTATAAACATTGATGTGGCTGTGTTACTGTAGTTTGCTGATTTTAGGTCCTTTGTGTATAAACCGAGGAGTGGGATGACTGGGTCAAAAGGTGAGTCCATTCCAAGTTTTCTTAGGATTCTCCATACTGTTCCAGAGTGGCTGCTTTTTTTAAAATAATAATATTCAATACTACTTTTGTTTCCCAGGTTGTGCATTCTTCTCTAGAAATATAATTATCCATGGTGTATTTTTTCCCCATCTTTAGGAGTATATTTCCTTCCCTCTGTTTCTTATTTTGTATACTTATATTTGTTTTATCAGTTGATTGAAACATACTGTGTTCTTGCACCACGTATGTGTGTCTGTAATCCCAGAAACGCCAAAGCCTGAGGCAGGAGAATTGCAAGTTCAAGGTCAGCCTCAGGAAGACCCTATCTCAAAAGTTAAAAAATTAAAAGGACTGGGGATATAACTCAGTGGTAAATCCATTGCACGGTAGTTTTCATCTCCACACATTCATCCATCACAGGATAAATGAAGGGGTCAAATTCCCACAATATTCCTTGGGCACATCTGCCACCTTTTAATTTCATTTTTCAGTTCAGGAGGGTGAGCTTAGCTCACATTGTGTTCTTGATAGGCACAGAGTTTTTGTTCTCTGGCCTTTACTCTGAATAATGATGTTTAAACATGCCCTCACTTATTGATAATAACAATAATTTCTGAATAAACTATCCTAGGTTGCTGTCATTTTTAGTCTGAATCCATGTAATGAAATTCTTGAAAGTACAAATATTTTGTGCTATAGTAAGTTTTCATTTGTTATTTCATGAAACAAATGCTTTGAAATATGTGAATAATTTAATGTACTTTATACATTAGAGAGAATCTTACTTACTGATCATCTGTATTTATGTTGACATTTTGTTAATTTCTTCTTCTAATTTTGCATTCTTCTCTGAGAACGTAACTTGAAATTCCTGCTGTTACATAGGTTTCATGCTGTCAGGTTTTGGAAGATGTGACATTAGACATGAAGGAACTCAAGGCATCTACTTGATTCAGACATCTTTGTTCCAACTCATCAGCAAATAATTTTACTGTCATTTGTGGTACTGGTTGCCACCTCACAGTTAATTTTCATAAATATGATCCTTTGTGTACAAAATCAAAATTCCTATAACTATTAAAATTCATATGAATTTCCCTTACTATTTCATCAAATGTTGTCAAACAGTTACAGTAACAAGTGTAGTCACACGCATATGTTCACTTAGTATAATTAAGAGGATCCTGTAAGATATGCAGCCTGATAATGATATAAAATTGTTGGAAATATGTTAGATGTATGATTGAAGGGTATGCAATTATAAATAAAAAGGAAAAATGGAATTTTTTTTTTTTACCCATGGTAGGTACTAGATCCAGGGCCTCATGCATGCTAGACAAGCACCACATGAGTTACACCCCAGTCCCAAAGAATAAAATTAAATAAGACATATTAAACCCTAGAAATATAATATTAATTCCAATTCTATAAAAGAAAGTAAATCTGAAATTTTTATAATTTATTTTGAGGATTACTTTGGTAGCAATACTCTCCCCTTTATTATGTATATATATTATATATATACACATATAGTTTGTTTATTTGTTTGTCTTAGTATTGGGATTGAACTGAGGAACACTCAACCACTGAGACACATCCCTAATCCTGTTTTGTATTTTATTTAGTCTCTCTCACACTGAGCTGCTTAGCACCTTCCTTTGATGAAGCTGTCTTTGAACTTGTGATCCTTCTGCCTCAACCTTCAGAGCACTAGCATTAAAGGTGTGCGCTACTGCACCAGGCTTCCTTTAGTATATACATTAATTAGTTGATTTTCACATAAGAAATACTACATAGTTCCTGAGTGATTCAGAACATGATGAAAGCTAGACCCAAGAACAAATTCCTTAAATTAATATTTGCTTTTCAAATTGTGTGTGTGTGTGTGTGTGTGTGTGTGTGTGTGTGTGTGAAAACATCACTGTCGGCTTCTACTCACAACTTTCTACATCTCTTTTTCAGCACAGTTGGCCTTTCTTCTACAAATCCATAATCCTATACTTGGACCCCATTTTTATGTTTGCTAGTCTAATTTGATGAGAACTCTAGACTTAGATGGAAAAAGATGGGTGGTGAAAATTGTGTTCCTTCATAGATATTGCTTTTCAAAAATATAGTGCATGGTGAGAATAAGTAGCATTATATATTTAAAGTCATGAAAGTATACTCTCTGAAACAATAGAAACTTGATCCTAATTTTAAATAGATGTTTTTGAAATGAAAGTCCCTCTTACTGGGAACATCTATCTCCACATTTGATTTCCCTTTTTCTTTCTTTTTTGGTCTTTTGGTCTTATTTTATTTTTTCATATTACAATTTAGTTAATCAATTAGTTGTTTTTGTTATTGTTCCCAAAAGGATAGAAACTTTTAAAGTTAGCAGGAAATTTAGTGGACAGTATGCAAAAACCCTGGATTTGCTATTTGTATCCAGGGAGCCTTTATTACTAGTAGGCTGAGTGCTGATCATCCTCCTGGAGAAATTACTCCTTTTTGAAAGAATTAAGGATAATTTATGAAATGCATCTTGCTTTATTTTAAAGATTTATCCTTGACAATTTAATTCAATAAGATCTTCTTCTTGTTGTTGTCGGCAGGTTTTATCTAGCCCTACTCCATAATGCAGCTGATCTGAACTTTCGGGGTAATCAGGTAAACACATTTAAATGATAAAAGTCTCAGGTAGGATAAATACTCCTTATCAGAACTATTTATCCATGGGCGGTACTCTACCATGAGCTGTACTCACAATTTTACAGCTGTGAACTTGTCCCAAGGGATAAATGCATTGAAATTTCCAGTTAAAGATTAAATACTAATCTCCCAAGAGGACAACATCTATTCAGCTATTTACAACAAGGCTGTGAGTCAACACCAAACAGCTGTTCTATTTATTTTCTCATATGAGGATTCTTAACTTCATAGTCTAATGAATCAAGCTGCAGTTGATTTAGCCTTCCATTTGTGCCAAGAGTTATGCAGTTTATTTGTAACTTAGTAATTTCAGAGGACCTTGCTATTTCTTATAATACAAGGGATAAATCAATCAAAATACAAAGTCATGATGGATGTGGATAAATTAGTCAGAGAATAACCTTAGAAAAACATGTTATTTATTCTTAAAGTAATACAAATTATTTATGAATTAATTCAGGTTAGAAGCAAAAAAATCAAATTGTGTGTTTTGTGTGTGTGTGTGCGTGTGTAAAAGGTGAATGGACTCCACAGAACATCTGTTTCAATTGCTGAGCATGTCGACAGGAACTGTCTCAAGTATAACAATGTATAAAAAGACAGAAAATCACATTGGATAAGAGCAATATGACAAATACATAATGTTGAAGTCATTAGGAATGTTTCTGTGGTCTTAGAGCAATAGATGACTATGTGAACATACCTGGTAATCTTGAAATAGTTGGTCTCAGACCCACCAAATTATAGGTTTGGGTAGACCCAACAGCAATTTATTGTACCTTGGGTCGTATATTGGGATTTGGACAATCAGAGTCAGAAGGTAAATGCAAGCCATAGGTGCAGATGACTCGATTCCCTGCCATTCACAAATACTTTATCAGAGTCTCTGCATGAACTCATGTCGATGACTGTTAGAATACCATGTGATCTCTGATAAAAGAGGAAAAGTGTAAGTTTGTTTAAAGGTAGAGTCAGCTCAAAGTAAGTGCAAGCTGAGAATGGTTGTTGGCTGTGTCATTTTATCATGGCTTTAAAAAGAATGATGATGTGAAGTCCTGTTGGGCAGAGTTGTTTCACACTCAGCCTTTCACTGTATATGGGACCCATGGTTAGGAAATATATGAATTTATGGATTAGGTTGTTATGGCCTGAATTGGTGTTGCCCCCTCAAATATCTATGAGGATGTACTGACTCATGATACATCAAAATGTAACCTTATTAAGAGGTAAGTTTTTTAAAAAGGTGAGTAACAAAAATGAGACTGTTGGAGTAGGTCTAAATTCAATATGACTAGGTTCCTTAAATGAAGAGGAAGAGCCGAGTGTGGTGGTGCAGGCCTGTAATCCCAGTGACTCAGGAGGCTGAAGCAGCAGGATCACAAGTTCCACACCAACCTCAGCGACTTGGTGAAGCCCTGTCTTACAATAAAAAATACAAAGGGCTGAAGACCGTAAAGTGCCTCAGGGTTCAACCACCAGTACAAAATAAAACAAAATCTAACAACAACCAACTACAAAATAAAAATAAAGAGTAAGAAACACTAGGAGGTCTGTAGACACAGAGATAGATCATGTGATAAAATTAAGATGGAAGAAATCTGTAAGCCAAGGAAAGAGATTTCAGGAAAAACTAATGTATTTGCACCTTGATCTTGGATTATGTGAATGGAAAGCATGAATTAAATTATTTCACTGCAGGTTAGAACCCACTAGTGAGCATTCATCAGAGAAGGAACACTAAACAATGAGGTTCACAATTGAAATACATTATTTTTGGGCTGGGGAGATAGCTCAGTTGGTAAAGCACAAGGCCCTGGGTTCAATCCCCAGCACTGCAAGAAATTATATCTCCATTCTTGCTTCACCAAGTTTCTTTAGATTTCTCCTTTCTTCTTAGCCTCATTGAAACCTTTCTACCTTGGTAACATGTCCATTATTTCATTACTTTTCATTGCTTACATGGTATCACCCTGGCCCAGAGCATCACCCTGGCCCAAGGCATCATACAGTTTAGTCTTTACTACTTCGATCACATTAAAAATATTGATTCCATTCCTGTCTCTCTGTGGTCTTTTATTTTCCCCCTTTTTAAAAGACTCAGCAGAAGCTTCTCCCTAGGGCTGTAGTAGATCTCTGCTTCCTTTCCCTGGTGAATGCATTTTTAAGTTTATTTTGTTTGTTTTTGTTTTCTTTCGCTGTACTTTCAATTTTGCACATTTTACTTTGTTCTTCCTATTACATTTTTAATGTATGTTTTGGTATTTCTTTTACCTGATGGCTCTGTGACATTCTTTCATATCTTTTTTTAATTTCTATTAATTGGGAAGTTTATCTTTGTATCATGCCCAGTAGATACTATATTTTGGTCCTAAATGTATTATTTTCCCCTTCTTTTATTCCCAGAAAATTATACCATAACTATTTATTATATAATTTTGAAAGTTTTATTTTATTCTTTACTTTGTAAAGGTGGAATTATATATAGCAAATTTGGTAAAATTTCTAATATTTGAAATTTCTAGGGAAAAAAGAGGATAGATCTTTATTATTAATTTTTAGTTTGTTTATGATGCTGTTCAAGTAAATTTTGAATTATGGTTTATAGAGGTTCTTTTCTGTTTTTTTTTTTTATTTGTTATGGGGTAATTCTTATGACTGTTTTTTAAGGATAGTGGCTCCTCATTAATTTAAATTTGTTTAATTCAACATTAGTTAAGTCCATATTGATTTAAATTTGAATATTATATATACATAATTAATGGACAGACCTGTAATAGTAGTCCAAGTTAGTCTCTAAAGTTTCAGCTTTAAAAGGGGAAATAATTGAACTGCACATGTATAATTTCACTTCTCTGTAAACTGAAAATATGTTATTTTCCCAAATTATTTTACTTGCTGCTGATTTAGGATAGACTCCACCGAAACTTTGGCTTGGATATGGAGACAGATGATGGCACATACTCACCAAATAGGTGTGGAAAAATGATCACTAAGATGATGATGTTTTCTGTGGAAAATAGAGCACCTCTCAAATACAAAAGTGGCTTGAGAGAGCAGAAGAAGGATGTTGGATTTGAGTTTTGTTTGATGGGATGGGGCTGAAGAGAGGGGTTCCAACATGGCCTACCCTACCAGTCCCACTAGAAGGAGCACCTGGCTTTTTCAAATTCACTTTCCTGAATATGGGGTAAAAGGGGAAGAAGAGGATGGAATTTAACAATGTCAACATCAAGCATTAAAACAGCCAGATTCTTTATTAGTTAAGTATTTTACGAAATGATGTACACAAACTGCTTAGCTACTGGTTTTTATTGTTGTTGTTGTTGTTAATAGTATTGCAAATAAAAGACTTCTTACCTCAAACTACTTGAACAAACCATGGGAGAAAAATGAAATATACTAGTTCAATGCATCTCAACCCTGTTTTAGTTATAGCTGAATTGCAATTGGATAATGACAGCAACAACAAAAGAATTTTGGTTATTTCTTTGCTCTTTTCATGTTTTCTCCTGTTTCCTTCTTTGGAGATACACTATCAAAAATTCTCTTACTTAGAAAATATTAGCATAGTATTACATGGGAAAGAAACTGTCTTAACATATAGATACAGCAAAGAGTAATTAGAAACAACAAAAATTTGAAATTCCTTAGAAATAGTCTTTAAAGACTGCATTACATCAGACCAGCTCTCTTTTTTACCTATCACATGAACTTGGAGGAAGTTTAATGAGGAAGTGTAAGTGAACTGAGTTTTTCACAGTTTTAACTAACTAGTTATATAGTTGTGACATTTTTCTACCCTTGTTCACTACAGATATGTAGCAACCCAGAGCTAGTGGTAGTGCTAGAATGTTTTGTAAAGTTTATCTTTCATAAATAAGACATTTCACTGCCATGTGATTAAATCCTATTATTTTCTTTTTTCTAATTTTTATTTTTACAGACTACATTTTGATTCATTGTACACAAATGGGGTACAACTTTTCATTTCTGTGATTGTACACAATGTAGTTTCACACTATTCATGTAGTCATACTTGTACATAGGGTAATACTGTCTGTCTCAGTCTACTATCTTTCCTGCCCTCACTAAATCCTATTATTTTCAACACAGTTTTCAGTGAAAAATCAAAAGGATGGCTAGACATTGTAAGGTTTAAAATAAATATTAACAGATTTATTCTTTTTTCATTTTCATTGTGGGTCTGATTATACTCGAATTTATTTCTTCTTCTCTCTAATGGTGCTTTGGGCTACTAATTTTAAATTCTGCATTGCTAAATGTACTGTGGTCGCTTGCTCATCTCCAAGTTACTCTACCAAAGTATCAACCATCCCATCACTGGGAGGGGTGGGGTGGGGACAAGTATTTTCTTCTGCTGCCTAATTTTCTAGTACTGTTCAGTCCCCTTGAGTCCCTCTCCTCTTCACCTCTGAAAGGTGGAGTGTTCCCAGCTACTTACTGGGTCTTCTCTCCTCTATCGATTTCATTTCTCTTGTTTAAATGTCAACTATATGCTGACATCTTCCAATATTAAAACTTCGATCACTGAAACATGATGATAAAAATACTGTTACATAAATAGTTTTACAGATTTATATCATTCATTTAGTTATGGAACGCTGAATTTTTAATTGATTAGGGTTAATTTGATTGAAACTGTTTCTGAATTAGCTTTAATTATGAAGTAAGTTTTTCCACCTATCTAAATATTACCAGCATAATGCATTAATATAATTTTAGTACATTTTCAATTTTGAAGATATGTCCAGTGACAAATCCCATTACTGCTGTTTAAATCAAAGAAAGACATTGAAAAGTAAATATATCAGAAGATCCAAGTAAAAAGTAGTATTTTTCTTCATTAAAATAGAACTGATATATTTAAAAAGACAATTTTTTGCCCTATTTTACATTCCCAGACAATTTGCAAAACATTTAGGGGTCCTAGTGAAATGATTAAATTTATGCCATACTAAAAGTAACTTGATTAGTGCAATTGAATAAAAGGAGATTATTAATTATAGAGTGAATTTTGATCTACAAATTTAACACAGGAATTAAGCAGTATCTTTCATTATTATTACTGTGCTTACCACAAGACATTGGATATTTATTTGGGAATACTAATTCTGTTAATATTGATTTATCAAGCTCTCCCATAAAAATTAGAATATTTGATTTTCATTTCATAATCTTTCACTGATATCAAGATAGGCTAAACAAATTTGATACAGTAATGAATTTTAGAAAGTTTGGAGATATAGATGTAGATTTACTAAAATCATAATTTTCTTCATCATAGGAAATCAGAAATATTTTTCCTTCTAGCTAAGATGAATATTTTCATATTGGTTTGAAATCATGAAACAAGCTGGAAATTTCCATGTGGTTTTAAAGACTGTATGAACAATGTAGAAGGAGTACATTTATTTTATAAGAAACTTTATTTTCTGGATTCCCCCTTTTCTTTGTTTGGTGCTATTATTGCTCTTAAAATTTTAGTAATGTCTTGTTAAATAATAGAATAAATACATTTTAATGTGCTATTAAATTGTATGCTTAATAATTAAATCCTGATTAACAGAGCTCATTTATGTAAAACAATTCTCAATCTCTTGTGATAATCACAATCTTTTGTGATTGGTGAGTCTACCAGGAGACAGGTGTTGGTTCCCTTTATTCGGCTGTGGTCTGTGACCAATGCAATATTTTATGCTAATTATCAAGAGATTTAGACTTCAGTTGTTGATGTGACTCCTGCACATTTTAGATCATACTTTTTCATTTAAACAACATTCTTTGGTATGGATTAATATATTAGTTGATATGTGAATTGTGATAAACCAATCATTTTGTTGTGAAGAGAAAATAGTGAAAACATGAGCATGACACAAATTGATAAACATCGTTAGTTAAAAAAAAAAAAGAAATAGTGTGCACCACAATTATAGACAATTATCAAGCTATGGAACCGGCCTAGGTTCCCTTCAAAGATGAATAAACAAAATGTGGTATAGTTACATAATGGAGTTTTATTAGGTCATAAAGAAGAATATAATTATGGTGTTTGCTGGTTAAAAGATGGAACTAGAGAACATTATACCAAGTGAAGTAAACCAGACTCAGAAAGTCAAAGGTAGAATGTGTCCCGGCCCAAAGGACATCAACGAGGACGGCAAACCTAAGAGAGAAGGAATGAAGGGACAAGAGACGCAGGGAGAGACAGCAAGACAGGAATTCTGATCAAGCTGCAAATTTTTATTGTTCTCACGGGTATTTATGCTGAGGGAATGAGGGGTATGACGAGGTGCAGCCTGGTTGGTTGTGTTCTTCTGCTGGTTCCTGATAGGGTGCAAATTCACGCTGGCGGGAAGGTGAAGTTCGAGCCGGCGGGAAAGTGTAGTCCCGGAAGAGAAGCCGTGGGCGCCATAGGCGCCATACTGTCAGAATTATCAGCCAGGAGGGGGGGAGGGGCGCTGCTGCTTATTGTAAAGGTCAGAATGTTCTCAGAATGAGAACTTCTTGGTCCCTGACAAGAATGTTTTCTCTGATATGCAGAAACTAGTCCAAAATAAGGGTGGAAGGGAGAGAGAATGTTTTGAGAAAGGGGGATTCTATCAAAATCGAAGAAAGATCAGTGGAGTACATGAAGGTGAGTGAAGGGAAGGGAAGAGGAATGGGATAAGAAAGACAGTGTAATGAATCTGACTTAAGAATCCTGTGTACATGTATGAATAGACCATAGTCAATCCCACCATTATATACATCCGCAAGACACTAAGAAACAATTATTAGTAAATAGCAGAAAGTTCAGTAGAGTAGAGGAAAGGGAACAGGGGAAGCGGGAGGGAGAACAGGAGGAAAGGGAAAGTATTAGGAACTGAATTAGAGCAAATTATAATTAATGTTTTTATAATTATGTCAAAAAGAACTCCACTGTCATGTATAACTGAAAAGAGTCAATAAAAATAAACAGTGTGCACCAAGACCTAGTTAGAGGTCTTCAATCTTAGGTCCTTTCTCACTATAATGATATTTGTCAACTGGGCATTCATAGTGAGCAATATGCATGTTCACATATAAAAGGTAATGAAATAATTCCAGCCAGAAGAGAAAGCTCTTAATTTGGAAATATTTTTACCTAAATTATTTCTTTAAAGACATTCACACACACACACACACACACACACACACACACACACACACACACGCTTCTCTTATCTTGGAGTTGAGTAGCACAAAGCCCCTCTTAGGGTTAAACCACAAACTACTGCCTGATTTCCATGTTTCTGCCTTTAAATCTCAGCACCAGATTCTCAGGCTGGACAAGGCTGTTCTGTGGAATTGTTCACCTGCACATTGCACAATTAAAAGATGCTGTTGCTCTTTCTTTGTCCTGCTATGGGTTTAGACAGATGTTTCTCCAACAGGCAGTAAATTGGTAAACAAACAAACAAAAAAAAACACTGCCTTCTGGAGAGCTTTGTTAACAACACAAAAAGAATTAATTCAGCTTTCACTGTCAATGTAATAATAACTCAATCTATTTTCTTTTTTTTGCCTAAAATCTCTTCAGTTACATTTCTGTGGATAATGGTCTTAATTACTTCCTACAATAAAAATCCTTTAGTGTACATAATCATAATGATGAAAATAATTATATAATACATATTTCTGGTGTCATTGTACTATATTTTATACAACTCTGTTATATTGAAGTAATTAGAAGAAACAGGTGTAATTAAATAGGGTTATAGGTAAAATATTGAATTTTTACTCTGGGCCTCTCTGAGCTTTTCAGAAAGGTCAGTTAAAATGTCCATATGCTCCTACCCATTGTTTTCAAAAATTGGCACTGATGGAAAGGTGGTACAATCACTAAATTTCATGGTAAATAACAAATGTAGTGCTAATTCACATTTAACTAAAATTAAAATTAGTCTGTTCCTTCTCTGTGATGACCCACCAGGCATCAATGTAGACCATTACCCCATAGTGGGATCCATAGTTAAGGAAGTCAGTTTTAGGGTATTCTTTTTGTGTGCAAAATAGCTGAAAGCACAATCCCTGGAATCATACTGAACTAGTTCAAACTCTAGCTTCTGCCACTTTAGGAATGTCACCGCATTATCTGACCCTGGTGTTCCTTGTTTGTGAAGCTGACGTAAATAGCAGAATTTTAAGATTGTTGTATGGTTGAAATGAAATGCTGCATCCAGTCTTTTATCATTCACTGTTCCTAGTGCAAAGTAATTGTTCAATTCATAGTACATGAGAGGTATTTCTTGGGCATAGGCTCTTACCAACCATATTAAATCTGTTTTATCATGTGGTGTGCATCCTCCACATGTATGGTTTCCTCAATGACTTTGGATCATAATCTTTTTCTATACCTCTGTATTTCATTAATCTTTTATCCTGTAGAAATATATTTAATATCTTCTGCATATTTCCATAGTTTTCTGTATTTTGTATTTTAGTTATCACCTCCCTGTTGGTTAATTTTCTCTCTCTTATGATATTTTGAAAAATTTTGATCAAAATGATGGTTTATGTTTTCTCTGTAAGCACACTAATCACAGGATCACATATTGTCTGAATGTATTATAAAAGTAACTAAGAATATGCTTATTGAGATGCTTAATCATTTTTATAGGGAAAATATTCTATATACTCTAATAAAAATGAGACTTTCATTCATAAGAAATGATCTAGGGTACAGATTAACTAATCATTGTGTTAGGTTCCTAAGTATGGGCAGCACTGCCCAAAAGGATGAAATAAAAGTGGGAGAACAAGGAAGCAGATGCTGATGCAAGCTTGGCTCTTCTTGAAAGGGTTCTTGATTGCTGCTTCCATCATCTGAGGATACTGAACTCTTTCTTCTTCACTCTTCCAAAGTGAACTCTGCTAGTGATTCTCCAGGTAGTTTCTAGAAGCCTTGTTCTTGGGCTATTGATCTTTCTTGTTCTGAGGCTTCCACCTCTCGGACTGCACAACTGCTGGTTCTTCCAACTCTCCAGCTGCAGATGACTATTGTGAGCTATCCAGCTTCTGGTCTTGTAAGCCAATCTAATAAATCTCCTTTTATAATCATACTTCCTATTGATTCTGTTCCTCTAGAGAACCCTGACTAATATAGTCCTTGAACTCAAATGCATATTTTATGCTTAAGACATATCTTTTTTAAAAAATTGTATTTGTCTTAATTAGTTATACATGACAGTAGAATGTACTTCGATACATCATATATAATGGAGTATAATTTCTCCTTCTTCTGTTACTGCATAGTGTAGAATCCCACTGGTTATATAATTATATATCTGCATAAGGTAATAATTTCTCTTTCACTCTACTATCCTTCCTATTCCCATGCCCCTCCCCTCCTTTTAATCCCTTCTACCTAATCTAAACTAATTCTATTCTTCCCTTGTACTCCCAACCATTGTAAATTAGCATTTGCATATCAGAGAAAACATTTGGCTTTTGATTTTTTTGGTATTGACTTATTTCACTTGGCATGATATACTCCCACTCCAATCATTTACCTGCAAGTGCCATAATTTCATTCCTTTTTAAGACTGACTAATATTCTATTGTATGAATACACACACACACACACACACACACACACATATATATATATATACTATTTTTTTAATCATTCATCTGTTAAAGGGCATCTAGGTTGGTTCCATAGTTTAGCTATTGTGAATTGAGCAGCTATAAACATTGATGTGGCTGCATCACTGTAGTATACTGATTTTGAGTGCTTTGGGTATAAACTGAGATGGGATAACTGGGTCAAATGGTGTTTCCATTCCAAGTTTTCTGAGGAATCTCCATACTGCTTTCCATAATGGTTGCACCAATTTGCAGTGCCACTAGCAATGTATGAGTGTACCTTTTCCCCCACATCCTTACCAACATTTATTGTTTCTTGTATTCTTGATAATTGCCATTCTGACTGGAGTGAGATGGAATCTTAGAGTGGTCTTGATTCGTATTACTCTAATTGCTAGAGATGTTGAATATTTTTTTCTTACATTTGTTGATCCATTGTATTTTTCCTTCTGTGAAGTGTCTGTTCAGTTCCTTTGCCCATTTATTGATTGGGTTATTTGGGTTATTTTTTGGATATTAAGTTTTTTGAGTTCTTTGTATATCCTGGAGATTAATGCTCTGAGGTACATGTGGTAAAGATTTTCTCCCATTCTAGGGACTCTCTCTTCACATTATTGATTGTTTCCTTTGCTTTTTTGATTTGAATCCATTCCATTTATTAATTATTGATTTTACTTCTTGTGTTTTGTGAGTCTGGTTCAGGAAGTCTGATCCTAGGCTGACATGGTGAATATTTGGGCCCACTTTTTCTTCTGTTAGGTGCAGGGTCTCTGATTGAGTGTTTAAATAGAATACTGAATGCATTTTCACTAGGTGTGTTTGCTCTATATTTAGATTTCAAAATGCTGCAATTGAATACATAGATTTAATTACTCAACTCTTTCCAAACATGAACAGAATTGTTCAATATCCATTCATCTTAAACTTAAATGAAATTAAAAATACTGTTTCTCAGTAACAATGACCATATCACAGCAGCTCAACAACCACATGTGTCTAGTGGCTACCTTCTGGGCTGTACGTTTCTAGTTAAATCAATCAGTAATGGGTTCAGACTATATGCCTAATACCTTGTAAAACATGAAAAATATTTCCCTGGGTTGTTTTAGTTAAAAGTTTCTTCACTCTTAGACGGACTCATACGTTAAACAAATTTCTCCTAAGTATATATGATGTATACAGTAGTTTATACCTGAAAATTTTATTGCAAAATGTTGACATATTTTATCATTAAGATGTTTAAATTGTATTTCTATACCCATAGTCAAAAGAGTTATGAGAGAAATAGTTTTTCTTTAGTTTTAGTTTCTCTTTAACAAAGAAAACTAAATACTGTATTATTTTCTTTCTTTTTTCTTTCCTTTCTTCCTCCTTTATTAAATGTATTTTTGATGACTGCGTAAGAGTACATAGAGAAGGTTGTCTGTGTTTTTCACCTTTACCATACTCTGTTTTTTTCAATATACTGTCCAGTTTTTTTTTCTTTTTTTAACCTTCTCTTCTCCCTCTTCCTCAACCAGCTTGTACAGCACTCAGATTTTTGATGTTACATATGGTGCCGCAATGAATAATCGCATGCATGTCTTTTTGTGTTTTTCTCAGAGTACCTTCAGTGTAATTTCCTGTATAGGGATTGCTTAGTCTAAGGGGAAATGTGAATGGAAGTTTGCTTGTTATTGCTCTTTCTTCATTAGGATTGCAACATTTTATATTCCCTTGAATTGTATAAAATCATTTGCTCACCACAAATCTAACCAAAGAACATGTTGTCAAACCTTGAGACTTTTGCCACTTTAAAGAGGAATGGTTTTTCAGCGTAATTTTGCTCTTTAGTTCTCTAGTTATGAGCAGGGATAAGCATCTTTTCTTATGGTAAGTGCCACTTGCATTTCTTTTTCTGTGAAGTATCTGTCCTCTAGTCCATTTTTTTTAATAGAGCTGCTAGACTTTTTCGTTAATTCCTTATAAAATAGGATTGTAAAACTTTGTGTGACCTCATTTTTATATTGACCTTCTTCACTTATTGACAGTGTAACTCTCTTTATTGTATTTTCATCTACACACATTTTTACACTAGAAATATTTCTACTGACATACTATAGAAGCTGGACAGAAAAGACATTGCTGCAGAATTTTTGAAGAAAAACAAAAAGGTCATCTATCAGATCTTCAGTCTCTTAGTGAACAAGATTTCTAAATAAGGGAACACAGTATCTGAAACCTTTTATTTGATTATCCTGTGATTTTGTTTTATGATACCTACAAAGGATAAGTTAACACATAGACAATGCAGGTGCGGAGTATGATATACAGAGAAGTGACTGTTACGGTGAAGTCCCCTTCATTTTGTTTCATGTTTCACAAGAGTCTGAGCCATAACACACCCAGCAATGCCATATTCTGATACCACATGGCCTCGTGACCGTGGCACAATGGGTGGATTCTTGCACCTAGTAGGAGATTGGAGACTATGCAAAATTTTACATACTCAACAAATATCAATGGACATATACTGTAATTCAGGTGCTCCTCATTTCTCAATGGGAAAAATGAGACCCCAAATAACTATGCAGTTAACCAGCAACAGACTGTAGGTTCAAAGTCCTTCTATGTTTATTTCCCTATTACTTATCTGACTTATTTTAGAAATATGTTATTAGGTGATTTTTTAAGTTATTAGGCAGGGGATGGGTACAGGGTATTGAACTTGGGGACTCCCAAATACTGAACCACATCCCCAGCCCTATTTTGTATTTTATTTAGAGACAGGTTCTCACTGAGTTGCTTAGCACCTTGCCTTTGCTGAGGCTGACTTTGAATTCGTGATCCTCCTGCTTCAGCCTCCAGAGTCACTTGAATTACAGGTGTTTGCCACCGTGCCTGTTTTATTAGGTGATTTTTTTGTCATTGTGAGTATATCATACACTGTACTTTCACAAACCTAAATGCTATAGCTTACTAAAGATCCAGCATATTTTGGATGATTCATTTTTAAGATTTTTTTTCCCCAACTAGTTTTTCAAAACTAGCCTAGACCTTCACAGCATCAGGATCATCTGGATTTTTGCTTACCATCTTCACATAGTGTCCTACTGCAAAGACTTCAGGAGCAATAACACATGGAACTTTCAATCACAATTCCTTCTGGAACACTTGTGAAGAACCTACCTGAGGATATTTTCTAGTTTTAAAAAATGTGTCATTTTAAAAAATTCATTTGGGAATACATCCTAAACAGCAATAAAAATGTGATATGTTAAATAGACCCAAAACATAATTGTTTATTATCACTATCAAGTATTTTGTACTGTACATAATTATATTGCTAAACTTTTATATGGCAGGCAGCACAAGAGGTTGGCTACACAGCATCACTACAAATATGTGAGAGATATGCTGTGTCATTCCTAGCCACAGGAATAAAAATAAAAAATAGCTAATAATAAAAATGAATCTAGTTTTTAGCTATTCATCTTCTACTACTCATTTTTCTTTTCTATCTTGTCCTCACTACTTTCTGGTTCAGACTATCTTTAAGCTCAAATACATGAAGAACTTTTAAAATAATAGTGTTTTCAGTTAGTTTAAGCTAATTTTCATTTAAAAGGAATTTTCACTGATTTATTAAATTATAATATCAGAAAATGAATAAATCCATTGGAACAATTTACATATGTATTTATTTATTTGCTTTCAACCATATTTGTAGTCATCTTTGGGCATAAAAGATATATCTAAACATAATAAAAATAACAAGTACCACATTAAAAGTAATAATGTGAAAATACATTAACTTTACTAGTAACCAATAATTTTAAACAATATTTTCTTTAAATTACTGAACTTTTAAAAATCATCAATATGAATGAATCCTTTTTTGGTTAAATGGAAGAAAATAGGTATTGTGAAAGTTGATATTGGGAATGTAAATCATTCTTCAGTTTTCGAAGAGCAACTTAACATAGTATACCATAAATATTTGTACACCTATCCTTCAAACATATATTTATATTAGGGAGTTAATTGTACATGTCAGCTAACATCTATCTTCATGGATTTTTACTATACTATTCATAACACAGTGTAATAGTGGAAAATGAAATTGTCCTAAAAGCCATAATTAAGTTAGTGTATAAATAACTTAGTGGAATCTTAGGCATGATTACAATGATAATATACATTTAAATTATTAACATGGAAAGAAATGTATGAAATATTTTCACTGAATAAAGCAGGTCTATAACATGAAGAACTTGTGCAATTAAAAACTATCTTACATTTGCAAGATTATATGTGTATAGTTTGATATGTGGAATATCAACGATTGCAAGCAATTGTTTTTCTTTAGTTGGATTCCAGGAAATATTATTTTTGATATTTATTTTGTTTAGTGTTTGGGGGAACTCTTGCAAACTGTTTTATTATTAAGCTACTGTGTCTGAAATTCTAAACCATCTCCTATATTCTGCTTTGTGATGCTAGAGTTGACACTTGAAAAATCATTCTTTCTGCCAGATTCCAGCATTTCTCTGTAATCACAGAACTGACCTCATCTTGTCCTCCATCAGTAAAGCTGGCTGACATCTCTCCCTAGGAAACCTGGGTGCATACTCCATGAGGATTATCTAAATTTCTAGACTCTAATAACTACAATTTCTCTCATTATTTACCCTTCAGGCCTAGGGTGTATTACTTAGTGGTTATCATTTTTCACATTTGTGGCCCTTCAATGTCTTTCTACATAATTCTGCTAATTATAGTCAGTAATGTGTATGTTCTCTGCTTTTCTGTCGGGATCCTGAAAGATCAAAGAATTAACCATGTTTATAATCATAATAAAAAAAACTTTTTTAAAAAAAGTTACCAGTGTGATTCCAACAAAGCATAATAAGAGAACATGGCTTGAAAACCTCCTTATCTAATAAGGCTCTATTAGGTATGAAATTTGGCAGCAGTTATTGGTGTCTGTCTCTATCACTGTGCTTTCCAAATTGCATGAACTCTCTGCTTGCCTGAGTGACTGAGGACTCTGCCTCCTTATCATGGTCCTCCCCACCCTCATTCACCACCTGTGATGTGTGTTAGGAGACATTTCACACGCAGTTGAATATCAATTGAGAAAAAAGTAAGAAATTAACAGGTAGAATATACAGCTTGGGGTGCACAGCAAGATAATGGAAAGAGATTTTCAACTTGAATGATAAAATGCCACTAATCAATGAGAAAAGTTAAGGATCTGGCAAATTAACTTTTGTAATAGAAATAATAGAAGTGTCTATACAATTTCTTTTTCAGTAAAATTAGACTTAGTTTCTATAAGGAAGTAAATATACTTGAGGTATATATGTTAAAAAAAATATGCAGCCAGGCACATCATTCATATATCACTCATGTAATACCAGTGATTCAGAAGGTGGAGGCAGGAGTATCACAAGTTCGAGGTCAGCCTCAGCAATTTAACAAGGCCCTAAGCAATTCACTGAGACCGTGTCTTAAAATAAAAATTAAAAATGCTGGATGCGACTCAGTGGTAAAGCACCACTGGGTTAATCTCCAGTACCAAAGCAAACCAAACAAATAAAAAAAAATGCATTTGAACTTGTAACACAAAATCATTTAGTAACTTTTTTCTGTATAATTATGCCATTTATTTGCTTGTTCTAAAGGTGTTTGATTTTTTTTCACAGCAATTTATTCTACCAACATTTTTTCATTGTTTATTTAGTAATAAAAATTTTTGCATGTCTCCTATATGTCGGATCCTATAACAGTCACTAAGGATTAAATCATGGACAGAAAAGGAGTGGCTGCCTCATAAGACTTAGGAATTTAATAGAAGAGACAGATATCGAGTTGTATAGTTTAGTTCAAATATAGAAGAGACAGATATCGAGTTGTATTATATTAGTTTAGTCAAAATGAATTCGATTTTTCAGGATTTCTTTCCCTGATATTTTTTAGTTGAGTGTCACAAGAAATATTTTGCCTGAGCACTGCAGCCTGAGAATAAAAAGAAAATGTCTCAATCTGCTGAAGAATGTGTCTCAAATCCTACAGTGAACATCATCCTACAGTGAATATCACAAAATATTGATCTCTGAGGCCTATAATGAGATAAGGATATCCACTATCAATATTCCTTTCCACAACATGTTACCATTATGTACCAGGATAACCCATAATAATATATAGAGAAATTATTAGAATTATTCAATAGACTTAGCATAGTAATTGAATGTACAGGGAATATACAAACATTTCTCCAATTTATGTACAGCAGCAACAAATGGGAAATGAAATTTAAAATACAATATAAATTTAATATTTAAGAATCAATAGATAAAAATAAATCTAGTAAGGTATCAAGATGACTATAGTAAAACTTTAAAACTTTTGAGAAAAATCACTAAACATCTAAATAAATAGAGGAATATAACAATAGGAAGAAAATGTTTTAAGAAGTTTTCATTTTCTCAATCATAGTTTTTAATTCAAGGAAAAATTTATGCAAATGCCAAGGTTTTTTAGTTCAAATTGATAAGCAGAATCTAAATGTACATAGAATATGTAATTGTAAAGGACTGAGGCTAATAGTGAAAGTCAAAGGAAAGAGGAGCAAAAGAGAAGGCAGACAAGGGAGATCAATATTCCTAAATATAAGATATGATATAAGATATGAAGCTTAGAATAAACAAAACAGTATGATATGGGCACAAAGTTTCACAAATTGATCATTTATCAATATAAATGATCGTATAAAGTCCATTAACAGACACACATATGCACAACATCACATGATTTATGACATGGTAACAATAAATAAACTGGGGTCACTGTGAGGATCGAGATAAATAAGGGAGGGTCAAACTCACTTCTAAATACGTTGTGTACATCAATAGATGCTAGTCATCAAATTATTGCAGTAACAAATTAGTCTTCTGGTAATGTGGTCATTTTGCTATTTCATTCAAAGTTATTGCTCCTAAATAATGATTTTTATTTTTGAAATATAACCAACTTCTGCATTGTGACCACAGATTTCTTTTTCCAATTCTAAATTTGTTTTCACTGCCTTCAGTCCTAACTTCTCACTTTTCTCCCTGCAATATATCCTCAAGTAGCATTTTTGTACTTAAAATTTGTTTTATGAAATATATGATTGCTTCTCATGCTTCTCATCCTTTGAACCAATTTCATTATCCTGTGGGTTAACTGGACCCTTATTTCTTTTGATACCATAGGCTAACCATTTTGACAGAATCTTCTAGACACTTTATACAAGTTTGAAAATTATCTGTAGTCACAGGAATTGCTAAACTCACTGGTTAGAATATTGTGTGATCTACCTAGAGGCTCCAGAGAGAGGGAGAGGAGAGAGAGAGAGAGAGAGAGAGAGAGAGAGAGAGAGAGAGAGAAAGTACAATTCTCAAAGGACAGGTACCCTGTAACCTGCGTTCTTTCTTCAGCTATGTCCAACCCAACATTTACTTAATACAGTAGTTCTTCTAAATTATTAAACCATCAAATGGATTTTGTTTGCAGCACTATGATCTAACCACGTCATCTTTAAACATTGCTCCATTGCCCAATGTTGACTTTTTAGGCGATACCTTGTTTCATTCTATCACAAGCGTGTGCCATCTTCACACTGATTCTAAATTTTTTGTTATTTAATATGTATCATCATTTAATTTATAGTTCATGTTCAAGAGTTGATATGAGGAATGCTATTTTCTCCATCTGTGGATCTTTGTATCTTCCTGCTTCATATTTGACTTTCTCTTTATTGTGAGAACTGTGATATCGGATTACTTTTTTCACTTTTGTCACCTCAAAGGTCCTCCCCAACACATAATTATACACTGTCTGTACATGTTCTTAAATGGGCTTTGTTAACACCATAATATGAGACATCATAGTTTAGTAACTTCTTTATGTCAATCATGTAGGCTATTCAAGTACATTATAATTCAAATGTGCACAACCTAAGTAAATTTACCTTATTTTTATCTGGGACATCAATGTGTACAATTATAAATGTCAGTCAGAGAGGAGAGTCTTCTCATTTTTTACAAAATGCACAGATACTGTCACTGCTAGTTGTGCAGTCACTTGTGGGAGGGAATAGATAATGACTGTATCTAACATTTCTATTCAAGCTACTAATGTTAAATTTATTCAGATGATTTAATACCTTTAGGTCATCATTACTTAATTGACAATGACTATGGTAGTAATGTTTATATTGAATTCTGCACTAATAACTATACATGAAATTTTATATTCATACAATAGAGATTCTACTGTGTCCTCTTTATTAATTCAGGCATATCACACAACTACAGTATCACATGTGGAAATTAAACAAAGACAAAACTATCATTTGCTTATTTTGATACCAGCAATTACATATTGGGAGGTTTGCTAAGTAATTGATGAATATGAGTATTCTATAACCTCTTAGCAGTAATGCCTTTTAGGAATGAGTTCACCTTGATATAGTGCCAAGATATGATGGGATTTTGAATTTGATATAGCAAAATGATTGACACTAAGATGTCCTTTATTCTAGGCTTCTTTGACTAGTTCCAGGACAATGTTAGAATTGTAAGACTAGATCACAATACCAAAGAGCCCCTAATTGTACTCCTGTATTCTCTGTGAAAATACAGAAGTATAAGGTATGTCCAGTGATTTTTCATTATAATATAATGCTATTGAAGAAGGATCTTTTCCTGTAATTTCAGATTATGGGGGACACTGGAACAGAATTGAAATGAAGAGGCCCTTATCAAATTAGATAAGAGGGAAGCATTTAAAAGAGATGAGTGGTTTTTTTTTATTTTTTTTGGATAGAGGTGGTTATACAGACCAACTATATTTCTAATTACTGCAGCTGCAGTTGGTGAAGTAAAACACATGTTTAAACTCTCCCTTAAGACAGATGAAGAATTTGGATGGGCTGTGAATACCATTTTAACCATGGAAACATTATTTCTGGCTGCCAATGGAACCTTCCTGTTTCCTAAAATTGTGAGAATAGAAGAAGGTATAATAGAAACATCATGCTATTAAGAAGCAGATATAAATAAATGGCAAAAAATCTTCGAAAAGTACTTGAAACTCAATTTGTCTACAAGCAAATTTATAAATGCCATTCAAAATAGAAAATAAATGAATTTGAACTCCTTATTTTCACATCAAACTTTCAAAATCAAATATCCAAAAAATAAGTACATAATATAATAAATATAATCAATAAACTATTATCATTTTGAAAATACCAGACTGGTTTCCAGTCATGCTTCACAGAATTAATGAATATATACTGCATACATAAAGTGTAGATGTTACTATGGTAAACGCCTGGTACTTCTGTTAATTCTGAATTTTGGAAGAGTTGCAGTGCTTCCTCCAGGTTGGTAAGCAGTAAAACTATATTAAATGACAAAGCTGGGATTTGGACCCAAGCAATTTAAGTTCAGAGTATGTGTGATAAATAACAACATATAATTTTAATGGTTCCCTTCATCATTGTTATAATTGCTGTTTATCAATTTTATGTATTTTTCACCTAAGACCATTGAGCTTTGCTTAGATCTGTTTTACATATGATGAAATTATCATAGAGAGGTTAACTAATTTCACAGCTGTTCCAGGGATATCAGATGGTAGAATAATTCAGATATCAAGGAGTATCCTTCCTTTATTTCATCCTGTTTTGGATCATTAATTTTTTCTCTCTGTTTCTACTGAAATTTTCTTTTCCTTAGATGAAGATAAAAGATAGTCCTAGGTAGGAATATCATTTATTAAAAAACAGTAACATATATGTATGTGTATATAAATATTTTTTTAACATTTTATGCATCATGATTAATATAATAAAGTGATGATTTGGAAAACATTTAATATTTTGTTTCACTAGAATATAGAACACATTTTACATACATATTTAGTAAAATTACTTCCTGCCTAATTATTTGACTAGCATTATAAATATGTTAATATACTTACAATTAAATAACAGGAAAGTACTGCATAGGCAGAGAGTATGACAAAGAGACAGCTGACATTTTTTTGTCTGTTTTTTGTTCTGATGATATCATGTTTTCATGTTCTGTCTTTCACTTTGTTGTCTTGATCTCACTGTGAAATTCAGAAATATTTTATTTCCATTGTAAAAATAACCACATCAAACTTTCATAAGTTCAGTGATGTCACTGAACATTTGAGTTGGAGAATGTTGGTCTAGGCTGTGGATGCAGAATAGAGGTATTCCCATAAAATCAGGGATTTGTGTTTTTTGTGTTTTTTTTTTTTTTTTTGTAAAATTGCCACTCATTCAAGTCAATGACTCACACTTAAATAACAAAACAGTATGACTTCAATTATTGTCAGTAAGAGGTGCCTGTTTTTGAAATTTATACAAATGGAACTACACATCTTATGTACTTTAGTGTGAAACGATTTCATGAATAAGTAATTCATTCTTTTTCATTGTTGTGTAGGAACATATCACCAGGTTGCAAATTATTTAGTCGTTTCCTTGATAATGAAAATTTAAAGTGCTTTGAGTGTTGGCTATTTCGAAGAAGCTGATGTGACTATTATTGCACATACGTTTTATGGGCTATTAAAAGGTTTTATGAAAGAATATTTAAAAGATATGGCTAGAGAGGCATATGTATGTGTTCTGGAGTCAGTAGACTGAGATTTTAACCCAAGTTCCTCCATTTTCCAGTTGAGTGATCCTGGGAAAGTCATCTAAACTTCCTGTGTCAATTTCTCCATCTGTAAAACTAAGGTTAAAATAGTATTGAATCTATATTTTGATAGAAAAGGAATTATTACATAATTCATATATATGTATATAAATTATGCAACATAATTTTTACTACATAAGGACATTTGGGACAGAAATGTCAGGAAAGTCAATGTAAAAAGAGTTAGTATTCATAAAAAATTCCAGTGGTAGAAGTTCAGTGAAGTTGACAAAGGGGATAAAGAGAAGAGAGGGGGATAGGAGAAGGAAAGACAGTGGAATGAATCTGACACAACTTTCCCATGCACATATATGAACACACCACAGTGAATCTCACCATGTGTCCATCCATGAGAAATTAATTAAAAACAGAACCATGGGTAAATACAGAAAGATTAATAGAGGGAAGATAGCGGGGGTTGGGGAGAGGAAAGGGAAGAAGTACTGGGGTCTGACGAGAACAAGATATATTCCAAGCTTGTATGATTATGTCAAAATAGATTCTACTGTCATGTGTAACTTTAGTTCTTTTTAAACTTTAGTTCTTTTTAAAGAACCAAAAAATGAATGAATAAATAAAATTCCAGTGGCCATGACAAAATTGCTTTTTAAAAAATCTGTAATTATAAAAAGAGGAAGATGCCACATGCCATGGCACACTCCTGTAATCCCAGCAACTAGGGAGGCTGAGGCAGAAGGATCACAAGTTCAGTGCCAGCCTGAGAAATTTACAAGATCCTGTACCAAAATTTAAAAATATAAAAAAATGATATTACTCAGTGTAGAGAGCCCTGTATTCTACCTCCTGTAGTGAGAAGAAAATAAAATCAAACAAAAAGCCCAGTTAACTCATTATTGCTACTTATTTCAATAGGCAATGCATTTAAAGTAAAGATGTAAATAACTATTGTTAATTAAGAATAACCTAAAACCAAGGCAGATGTTTCATTTGTACATTCTACTGTGGCCATATTTGTGGTTATGTTTCAATTTCTACTCCAATTGGTTAAGTATTTTATTAGTTGTATGTAAAGAGACACAGAGAGAGCAGCTGGCCATGTTATGTGACTTCACATTTCTAGGTTCTGACAAATTGTATTCAGGATATTGGACACATTTCAAATGCAATATTTAGATGGCATACTCTTAGTGACATAAAATAGGAAAGAAACCAGATGATAATTTTTAAAGAGAGCAAATTGCATTTTGAAAGGTACTTACCAGTGGCTTACATATTGAATGGTAATTAAAGTCTGGATACTGTGCCAGACAATGGATACAAAATGATAAAAATTAGACTTGTTTGTTATGTTTAAGGAACTTACATTTTATTCTGTAAAAGAGTAAATTAACAGGTAAAATATCAGTTATCTAAGACTACTAAATAAATGTCCATGTATATTGAAAACAAAAAGAAAGTCAACATTAGAGTGTACCCTGGTTTGGATAACTCATGTTCAACTGATTTTGATAGGTAGTTAGATCTGGCCACTGAAAATTCTCACCAAGATTTACAATAAAATGTCTTTAAGGCAACAAATATAATTGCTAACTGGGACATACTATATTATAATATAGCTTGAAAACTGTGTCTGATTTTAATAATTGTGTATAGTGCAAAACAAGGAGTGAAAATTTATTGCAGCATAAATTGGATGATAAGATTTCTGTCCTCAATTGAAAAATCTAAAATGAATTATATCTATTAGAATACGTGTGCATTCTAGAAAATATTTAATAGCTGTCAGTCTTGCTTAGGTTCTAAGTCAAACTATAGTATCTGATTTCTCCTTCATTAATTCCTTACCTATGCACAATAATAACTTAAATGAAAACAATTCAAAAAGAAAATTTAGATTATATTTTCACTTTTAAAACTCATGGAGGCACATGGTATAATGGAACATACCTGTAATCCCAGCAGCTCAGAAGGCTGAGGCAGGAGGATCACAAGTTCAAGGCCAGCCTCAGCAATTTAGAGATACCCTAAGCAACTCAGCAAGATCCTTTCTCAAAATCTAAAAAATACATAAAAAAGGGCTGAGGGTGTGGCTCAGTGACAGAGCACAAGTACCAAACAAACAAACAAAACCCTAAAAACAAAAGTTCATGGAGTTTTTTACAGAACCACAAAATTATTATAAAAATTGATTTTATGGATAATCTATCCTATTTATTCATTTTTCAGCTGAGATTTGGGTTTCATGGAATTGGAAAAGTTGCAAGGAAGAGTGGTAATAAATCCTGAGGATTTGCAGAAGTTCCCATCAGGCGAAGGAGAGGGGAACAAGAGAAAATTTTAAAATGTCAAAATATCGCAATGCTTAAAACTACTTTAGTGATAAAACAGAGGAGACCAATTATTCTCCTTAATACATCCATCATGTCAATCTATTCTGATTCTGAAAAATGTTTTCTGGTTAGTTTAAAACAATGAAAATGTTTAAAAGATATGAACTGACACTATAAAATCACAATATAAATTTCAAATAAACATATGAAAAAGGCCTAGCATTAATTTTCTTAGTAGAAAACAATGAAAATGTGTAAAAGATATGAACTAGCACTTCAACAAAAGAATATAAATGGCAAATAATATTATGAAAAAAATGTCTAGCATCATTAGTCACTAGGGAAATAGGAATTAAAACCAAAATTAGAAACTACCACCCCCCAGTTAGAATGGTTAAAACACTGGCAATATCAAATATTGAAAAAGAGGTAGAGCAATAGTAACTCTAAATCAATGTAGGGCAGGAGTGCAAGATGGTGCAGTTACTTCGGGAATGGTGTAGAAGTTTCCTATGAAGTTGAACCTACACACACTGCTTAACCTAGCAGTCCCACTACTTGAAGTTCACTCAAGACTGAAAACACATGTTGCCACTAGAATTTGTACTTAAATGTTTATATCTTATACCTGCATTATGAGCCTCCAAGGCTTAAAAACTAGAAGCTCTTCAACAGATGAGTGAACAAGCAGACTGCTACAACCCTTCAACAGGAACACCTTGATGCTGTCTAAAAGATCATGCTGATGACTCCACGTATTGACATGAATGAATTTTAAAGTAGATTTTGTTTAGGTGAAAGAAATCAGATATAAAAGGAAAAGAAAATATTATGGATAGAAAATAGCTCAGTGATTACAGGAGTTTGTGAAGGAAGGACAGTTTTCACTATAAGTGGGGCAAAAATTTAAGGATTCTCAGACTGTTCCACATTACTAGGTAATGACTAATGATATTTGTCAAACCCTATATAATAAATAAGAAAAAAAGGTAAAATTTAACAAATGCAAGTAAAAACAAAATCAATGAGAGCTGAGAATTCAAGGATCAATGATAGTCTGGAGAAAGTAAATATGGCTACTACAAATATGTGACATAACCTTATTGAAGGTGGTCAGATAAATAAGAAATGTCCTAAATAGCCACAGGATAATGTTTGGAAAGGAAAGTATAACAATAAAAACAAAAATGCCTGAACATAAATATTACTGTGGTAACTTTGGTTCTTCTATAAGTACGACTTATGAATTCTTAGAATACGTTATGATCCTAGGGCTGAATTAAATAAATAATTTATAGCTAATGGGAGACAAGTTTCTTATTCTCAGTTAAGAAGTCATAAACAACCAAAGGGCAAAATCAATGGGAAACTCCTAGTGTTGAGTTAGGATCTGAGATATCAGTATAAACCCATGTTTACTTTAGTATATATAGTAAGTATAAAGATAATTATAGATAACTGTGTATGCATGCATTGCAAAATGCTCATGTATTTTTAGCACTCTGCACAAAGAAGGCCTAGAAACACATGTAGCATCAACCACATCAGGAGCCTGGAACTGAGTTTCTAATTCCATCCTACAGTGAAGGAAAGTTAGAGGCTTAATTTCATTTTACTGCACATGGAGTTCCAGTTTTGCCAGCACCATTTGTTGAACAGGCTATCTTTTCTCCATTGTATGTTTTTGGCTCCTTTGTCTAGTATGAGTTGACTGTATTTAGGTGGTTTTGTCTCTGTGTCTTCTATTCTTTACCATTGGTCTGCCTGTCTATTTTGGTGCCAATACCATGCTGTTTTTATTACTATTGCTCTGTAGTATAGTTTAATGTCTGGTATTGTGATACCTCCTGTTTCACTTTTTCTATTCAGGATTGTTTTGGCTATTCAAAGTCTCTTGTTCTTCCAGATGAAGTTCATGATTGCTTTCTCTATTTCTATGAGGACTGTCATTGGGATTTTAATTGGAATTGCATTGAATCTGTATAGTGCCTTTAGTAGAATGACCATTTTGACAATGTTAATTCTGCTTATCCAAGAACTTGGGAGAACTTTCCATCTTCTAAGGTTTTCTTCAATTTCTTTCTTTAGTGTTCTGCAGTTTTCATTGTAGAGGTCTTTCTCCTCTTTTGTTAGATTAATTCCCAAGTATTTTTTTTTTGAGCCTACTATGAATGAACTGGTTTTCCTAATTTCTCTTTCAGAGGATTCATCACTTATGAATAGAAATGCATGAAGTTAAACTTCCACCTCTCACCTTGCACAAACTCAACTCAAAATGGAT
>JAHUXG010031638.1:0-51265 GCA_020740815.1 Sciurus niger | reverse complement strand
TGACCCACCACCAACCTGCAACATGTCTAATCACTCTGGTTTCCTTCTTTTGGCATGAGTGCTTCCAGTGAATGGTTTTTGTTCCTTTTGCTCTTACCCTACAAAGAAAAATCCAATATTTCCCAGATCCCTGGTAAACATGAAAACAACATTTGGTTTTCCTGCTTCTACAGTGCACCTATTGAAGACATCCATCAAAATTAACAAGTCTCTACAAGTGTTTCCTTCCTTTTGACACTGGAGCTCTTGTGATAGTGGGAGAGTAGGTTGTAAATTCCACCATTTTCCTGAATGCTATCAGCACAAAGTAACAAAAATCCAGGCCCAAATCCAACCATTTTGTATCAAGTCATAAGCAAGTCGATACAAAACAAAACTGATCAAGGCCAGGGGCTGCTGTCTTTTGTCTTCATATATTGTTATTGTAAATGACCCTGTGGTTCACATGTCAATTGCTCAGGTGTGGAAGTCCCCTTCACTGTCAGTCTGTGAGTGTGTCCAAAAAGCCTCAAACTTGGCAATGGCTAGTGATTTATCAATTTGAATTTCATGCCACTGCAACCAGGTGCAAATGGTCAATCAGGAGAATTTTCTGGGGAAAGACGGTGATAGCATACTCATGAGTGAGTGGTGAAGTCTGACGTGATTAGAGTTGAAAGATAGGAAGGAACACGTAATCTTAAGAAATGCAGGGGACAGAGGATACACTGATGCCTTTGAGTGCAGCTCCCAGCTGAAAGGAGTCAATGGAAATTGCTTGCAGGTGAAACTGGAAGTTGTTGAAATGGGTTGATCCCGTTGAATACCAGAGGAGAAAAAAAAATGTTGAGAGAGAGGATGTTTGTATCATCCGAAGTGTCTTTTCTAGTTGTTTTTTGTTCATTTTTCCCCTCCCATGGTGTTGGGGATTTGAACCCCAGCCTTTGTGCTTGCAAATCAAGCAATCTACGGGTTGGTCTATATAGTCAGCACAGGAACAGCTCCTTTATGGTACATGACTTGATCCTGCCAGGTTCTGTGTCTGTGAAGTTGTATTCAGACAAAGAAGCCTAGACAAACTCATCAATGACTAAGGAATTCTTGATTCTCCTTTTCACAAAAATCTTGCAAATATCCTTTTTTACATCTCAAGCCCCACAATCCAGGGGTGTGCCTGAGGGAAATAATTACCTGTCTTTACTTAAGGAGAAAACGTGTTGTATCTGATCCCTGAATAGAAAATTATATCAGTAATCTATGGAGGACACGGCATGAAGAGAGACAGGACTATGTGGGTATTAGAATATTCTCAGGTTGATATTATAAAAGGAGATTTGGGGGATCATTTGCCATTGCATCCCCAGCCATTATATTGACAGACTACTGACATCTTCCTTGATCTTTTGTTTGTTTGTTTACTTTTCCTTTTGGCATTTTATTTTGGAAACTTCTACCCAAAAGAGTGCAGTGCAAAATGCACAATCCAGTTCTGGTTCTGGAACTTGCCTATCATCTCAGGTAGTGGTGATGTAGAGGACAGTGTTTCTCCTGGGAAAGGTCAGTTTCCTTCAATGAGGGAATTCCTCATCTACTTAGACAGATGATGTCAGGAATTATAAACTGACAAAGGCAAGTGCTAATGGCTCTCAATTTTGCGGTTCCCAAGACCCATATTTGCTGGCAGAATTGGAAAATTCCTCAGCCAATTCCAATCATCCTCTCAGTATGTCTGTAACTTTTCACTCTGAAGTTTTGTTAGAAAGGGAAAAGGACTGAAATTCATATCCCGGTTCTCTCAGTGATTCTGTTGCATTCAGTTACACTCAGGACAACGCCTCACTTGGTTACCAATTCTCCTGTGACCTGAGAACAAAAATGGGAGAGCTCCTCTCTCCAGGTAGTAGGGGCAGGCCTAAGGGATTTTGGGTGTGAATGGCTAGTGGATTCTAGGCTCCATATGGAGAACAGTTTGTTTATTCTCCAGAGGGGTATTCGGTGCCTTGAGCAACATGGAATTTGAGGAGTGTCTCTAGTGACCTGGCACTCATTCCTCAGATTCCACCTGAGGACACAGAGGAAAGGCCTGACAGCACCATGGGATCACAGTTACCATGGCAAACAGAGAAGATTCGGCTCATGGCTGCTTCTGTCCAAGATTGAAAACATGCACCAGATCAGTTGTGATGGTCAGAGGTGTAATATATAAAACTGCTCCCCCGCCCATTCCATTGCAGTCATTTTCCCCACCTCCCAACCAGTTGTCAATCTGTGAACATCCTAGCTAGCTATTGGTTCATCAGTCAGCTTGCAAGTATCCTTCTCCATTATTAGTCCCGTTAGCCCAGTGGAATTCAACCGCCATCTTTCCTTCTTGCTTCTCTCTGCTACACAATTGCTTTTCCCCCTCCTCACTTTCCATTCTCTCTAGCATGCACCCTTTCTCTTTCCTTTCTCTGTTCCTCTCATTTTCTCTCTTACCCTGGAGGGACATAGTCTGTTTGCTTAATAAATTCTCTTATGTGATTTCCCGTGTCCGTAATGGATTTCTGGGTTCTATAGTTGAGCAGCAACTGAGACCAGGCAAACAGAGCACCAGTTCCATTGGAGGGGCTGGAGCTACCGCGGGTCATGAGCTGAGCTTTATTTTTCCTTACATTGGTGCTGTGACATGGGATAGGTCCTTCCACTTTCGAGAGGTGAACCTCATCTAAGCCCCAGTGCCCTCCGGACACAGCCCCACGTTTCATTCTGCCTGTTGATGAATGCTCTGCTCTGCATTCATCACCGAACTTCAAATTTGTGAGTCCTCTAGGCTGGTTCCCCTAGGCCAATTTCAGTCCCCTATAGTCGGTCTTTTCTGCCAGGTAGATTTCTGTTTTTATGGTGGAGATTCTCTCAGGGTTGAGGCTCATCTCACACTTGCATTTATACTTGAAAACCCTGATATCAGGTCCTGAAATCCTTCCTGGCTTTTGCCTGCCACACATATTGGTGCCTGTGTGATGACACAATCAATGTGCTGCCCCTCATCTCCAGCTCAGTACTCTGGCCTCGGGACACGCTGGGCACAGAATCGGCTCTATCAGTCCCCACAATGGAATCTGGGTCCTCCAATCTGGCAGATTCAACCCTGGGAACCCTTTGCCTGACCCCCAATACTTGAAGCCATCAAAATCTGTTTGTGTAATGACACACAACTTCCGTGAGAGAGCAGGAAGATGGAAAGGGTTTCCTTATCTTCATGTCTCTTCTTTCTTGCTTCTTGGCTCTTCCTGCAGTCTCAAGTACCTCCAGACCCTGCTTCTCCATCTTTCCCTATTTCCCCTTGTAATATAAGCAGCCCCATTTCCCACAAGTAGTGGGAGATAATTGTTTGACAATTTTCTGCGTCCAAACTTAATTAAATACCTAAGCATCAAGTTTCTGCTAGGATAATTTAGCCCCTTTCAGATTCAGATCTCAGTCAAGGCTTACATTGAAATGTAAATGAAGGAAGGTGCAGTGGGAGACCAGTCTCAAACCCAAAGAAAAAAAGTGTCCATTTTATATTTCTCCTGAGCTACAGCTCAGAATACTTTTCTCCCTTTCACCTTTTCTCTCCTTCTCATTTTCTCATGCTTTAATTAATGACCATTATCATTTTTCTTCTAGGACTTTTGTTTTTCTTAAATAATATTTTTGAACTCACAATTTTGATCCTACATATCTAGGTTAATGATTTTTTATCAGTTCTTTTAATCCAACTCTAGAGTTATTTTTGAACATCCGTTGCATTGCAATGGAGATAAATATTACAAGGCTTTTGCTTTTGTGTTAAATATAAGCACACATAAAAATTAAAATTTTAAAAATGGATCCAAATATTTTTAATTCATGTGATTTAAAGAGTTTAAATTTAAATTGGGTAAACTAATAGATTTAAATATCCCTAAAATTAACTCACAAGTCTCTAGGTGGTCACACTAATAAACTGTTGATGTTTATAAAATGTCTAACATCAATTTTTCTAGGACTTTTCTTCAACAGGAAAGAGATGACAAATACTGTTGGTACACTTGTCTGATATCTTGGATTTTTTTCAATAAGATGAGTGAATTAGAGTCAACATGTATGGGATTACTCAAATGTGTTTGTTAGAGACATCTAATTAATTTACAAAGTTATTCCCTGGAGTAACATACTTATAAATATTATTCTTTATAAGTATGTTACTCCAGAGAATAACTTTGTAATTTAATTAGATGTCTATAACAAACACATTTGAGTAATCCCATACATGTCAACTCTAATTCACTCATCTTATTGAAAAAAATCCAAGATATCAGACAAGTGTACCAACAGTATTTGTCATCTCTTTCCTGTTGAAGAAAAGTCCTAGAAAAATTGATGTTAGACATTTTATAAACATCAACAGTTTATTAGTGTGACCACCTAGAGACTTGTGAGTTAATTTTAGGGATATTTAATTCTATTAGTTTACCCAATTTAAATTGAACCTCTTTAAATCACATGAATTAAAAATATTTTGATCCATTTTTAAAATTTTAATTTTTATGTGCGCTTATATTTAACACAAAAGCAAAGGCTTTGTAATATTTATCTCCATTACAATGTAACAGATGTTCAAAAATAACTCTAGAGTTGGATTAAAAGAACTGATAAAAAATCATTAACCTAGGTATGTAGGATCAAAATTGTGAGTTCAAAAATATTATTTAAGAAAAACGAAAGTCCTAGAAGAAAAATGATAATGGTCATTAATTAAAGCATGAGAAAATGAGAAGGAGAGAAAAGGTGAAAGGGAGAAAAGTATTCTGAGTTGTAGCTCAGAAGAAATATAAAATGGACACTTTTTTTCTTTGGGTTTGAGACTGGTCTCCCACTGTACCTTCCTTCATTTACATTTCAATGTAAGCCTTGACTGAGATCTGAATCTGAAAGGGGCTAAATTATTCTAGCAGAAACTTGATGCTTAGGTATTTAATTAAGTTTGGATGCAGAAAATTGTCAAACAATTATCTTCCACTACTTGTGGGAAATGGGGCTGCTTATATTACAAGGGGAAGTAGGGGAAGATGGAGAAGCAAGGTCTGGAGGTACTTGAGCCTGCAGGAAGAGCCAAGAAGCAAGAAAGAAGAGACATGAAGATAAGGAATCACTTTCCATCTTCCTGCTCTCTCATGGAAGTTGTGTGTCATTACACAAACAGATTTTGATGGCTTCAAGTATTGGGGGTCAGGCAAAGTGTTCCCAGGGTTGAATCTGCCAGATTGGAGGACCCAGATTCCATTGTGGGGACTGATAGAGCCTATTCTGTGGCCAGGGTGTCCGGAGGCCAGAGTACTGAGCTGGAGATGAGGGGCAGCACATTGATTATGTCATCACACAGGCACCAATGTGTGTGGCGGGCAAAAGCCAAGAAGGTTTTCAGGACCTGATATCAGGGTTTTCAAGTACCAATGCAAGTGTGAGATGAGCCTCAACCCTGAGAGAATCTCAACCATAAAAACAGGAATCTACCTGACAGAAAAGACCAACTATATGGGACTGAAATTGGCCTAGGGGAACCGGCCTAGAGGACTCACAAATTTGAAGTTTGGTGATGAATGCAGAGCAGAGCATTCATCAATAGGCCAAATGAAAGGTGGGGCTGTGTCCGGAGGGCACTGGGGCTTAGATGAGGTTCACCTCTTGAAAGTGGAAGGAGCTATCCCATGTCACAGCACCAATGTAAGGAAAAATAAAGCTCAGCTCGTGACCCGCGGTAGCTCCAGCCCCTCCAACGGAACTGGTGCTCCATTTGCCTGGTCTCAATTGCTGCTCAACAATAGAACCCAGGAATCCATTATGGACATGGGAAATCACATAAGAGAATTTATTAAGCAAATAGACTGTCTCCCTGCAAGGTAAGAGAGAAAATGAGAGGAAAAGAGAAAGGAAAGAGAAAGGGCACATGCTAGAGAGAATGGAAAGTGAGGAGGGGGAAAAGCAAGTGTGTAGCAGAGAGAAGCAAGAAGGAAAGATGGTGATTGAATTCCACTGGGCTAAAAGGGGACCAATAACGGAGAAGGATACTTGCAAGCTGACTGATGAACCCATAGTTAGCTAGGATGTTCACAGATTGACAACTGGTTGGGAGGTGGGGAAAATGATTGCAATGGAATGGGCAGGGAAGCAGTTTTATATATTACACCTCTGACCATCACAACTGATCTGGTGCATGTTTTCAATCTTGGACAAAAGCAGCCATGAGCCGAATCTTCTCTGTTTGCCATGGTAACTGTGATCCCATGGTGCTGTTAGGCCTTTCCTCTGTGTCCTCAGGCAGAATCTGAGGAATGAGTGCCAGGTCACTAGAGACACTCCTCAAATTCCATGTTGCTCAAGGCACCGAATACCCCTCTGGAGAATAAACCAACTGTTCTCCATATGGAGCCTAGAATCCACTAGCAATTCACACCCAAAATCCCTGTGGCCTGCCCCTACTACCTGGAGAGAGGAGCTCTCCCATTTTTGCTCTCAGGTCACAGGAGAATTGGTAACCAAGTGAGGCATTGTCCTGAGTGTAACTGAATGCAACAGAATCACTGAGAGATTAGGGATATGAATTTCAGTCCTTTCCCCTTTCTAACAAAACTTCAGAGTGAAAAGTTCCAGACATACTGAGAGGATGATTGGAATTGGCTGAGGAATGTTCCCATTCTGCCAGCAAATATGTGTCTTGGGAACACCAAAATTGAGAGCCATTAGCACTTGCCTTTGTCAGTTTATAATTCCTGACATCATCTGTCTAAGTAGATGAGGAATTCCCTCATTGAAGGAAACTGACCTTTCCCAGGAGAAACACTGTCCTCTACATCACCACTACCTGAGATGATAGGCAAGTTCCAGAACCAGAAGTGGACTGTGCATTTTGCACTGCACTCTTTTGGGTAGAAGTTTCCAAAATAAAATGCCAAAAGGAAAAGTAAACAAATAAAAAAAAAAAAAAGATCAAGGAAGATGTCAGTAGTCTGTGAATATAATGGCTGGGGATGCAATGGCAAATATTCCCCAAATCTCCTTTTATAATATCAACCTGAGCATATTCTAATACCCACATAGTTCTGTTTCTCTTCATGCCATGTCCTCCATAGATTACTGATATAATTTTCTGCTCAGGGATCAGATACAACACCTTTCCTCCTTAAGTAAAGACAGGTAATTATTTCCCTCAGGCACACCCCAGGATTGTGGGGTTTGAGATGTAAAAAAGGATATTTGCAAGATTTTTGTGAAAAAGAGAATCAAGAATTCCTTAGTCTTTGGTGGGTTTGTGTAGGCTACTTTGTCTGAATACAACTTCACAGACACAGAACCTGACAGGGTCAAGTCATGTACCATAAAGGAGCTGTTCCTGTGCTGACTATATAGACCAACCCGTAGGTTGCTTGATTTGCAAGCACAAAGGCTGGGGTTCAAATCCCCAACACCATGGGAGGGAAGAAATGAACAAAAAACAACTAGAAAAGACACTTTGGATGGTACAAACCTCCTCTCTCTCAACATTACTTTTTCTCTTCTAGTATTCAATGAAATCAACACATTTCAACAACTTCCAGTTTCACTTGCAAGCAATTCCCATTGACTCCTTTCAGCAGGGAGATACATTCAAAGGCACCATCCTCAATCACCTGCATTTCATAAGATTACGTGTTCCTTCACATCTTTCAATTGTCATCACTTCAGACCTTACCACTCACTTGTGAGTATGCTATCACCATCTTTGCCCCACAAATTCTCCTGATTGGCCATGTGAACCAGGTTTCAGTGGCACAAAATTCAAATTGACAACTCACTGGCCCTTGCAAAGTTTGAGGCTTTTTGGACACACTCCCAGAATGCCAATGAAGGGAACTTCCATACCAGAGCACTTGCCATATGAAGCACAAGGTCATTTGCAAAACAACATGTGAAGACAAAGGCAGGCGCCTCTCGCCCTGATTTACTAGTCAGTATTATTTTGTTTTGGCTTGCTTATGACTTGAAGAAAAATGGTAGAATTTGGAGCTGAATCCATGTGAGATTTTTTCTGATAGCATTCATGAGACAGGGGGAATTTACAAGTCACTCTCCCACTATCTCTGGAGGTCCAGTGTCAAAAGGAAGGAAACACTTGTAGAGACTCTTTTTAATTTTGATGGATGTCCTCAATAGGTGCACTGTAGAAGCAAGAAAACCATATGTTGTTCTCATGTTTACCAGGGATCTGGGAAATATTGGATTTTTCTTCATAGGGTAAGGGAGAAATATAATACAAAGCCATTCATTGGAAGCACTCAGGCCAAAAGAAGAAACCAGAGCCATTAGACATGTTGCAGGTTGGTGGTGGGTAGAAGCAAGTTAAGAAATGAAAAGCACTTAACTATTTGCAAATGCCGGTGCTACAATTTTCCTGCTCAGTAGGTCTGATTCCACATTTGGATATCTTGAAACGCTCCTGTTTTGATATTCAATTTTGGGTCTTCACTTTTGCCTTTTAGCAGAGCTGTTTCTGTTGACATTCATGTTGCTGTGGTGCAGTTTTTATTTCAAGAGCTGGGTTCAGTGCTGAATATTCCAAAATCAACTCATTTAAACTGTAGTTCATGGGTATACGTGCTGTGTTCTAAAGAAAGCCTTTTCTCATGGATCTTGTGCCAGAAAAATTATGAATCAGTGTGTGTCTAATCAGCTGTTAATTGAGAGCAACAAGACAGAGCTACAAATTGGCAAGAGCTTTGATGTCTTTGCAAGGGGAATTAAGGTCTGTAATGATGGTTGCTTTCAGAATGAAGTGGCATGTACTATTTCTTGCATTTGTAGAATATGTTGAACCTGAAGACATGTTGTGGAATTTGAGTGTGGACCATGATAGCTGAAAAGGTTTACAATGTCTCTTCATTGAAGTAGGCTTTCAGAACCAACAGCCTTCTGCTTTTGGTGCCAGCACAACATCTTTGCTCTCCCTCTTTGAATATTCATCTTGGAAGCTTTTCATCATAGCCCTTTCTGCAAGGTTCATGTTACCATCTGGAATTATGCCACACGATGATGTGTGTTCCTCGTGCTATCAGCAGGCTGTTCTATGATCCACTGACTTGTAGTCAGCATCCTCCCAGGACTGCTAAGAGGACTGTTGAAAATTTTCTGCAAGACCTTTTGCCAGGCTGGCACTAGTCTTGTCAAGAGAAAGAAGACATGTGTGCACAACGATAGGCCAGTCATTTCTGCATCTTGAGGTGATTTGAGGTGACCCTGGAATTTCTCAGCAGATGAATTTCTGAGTGCATTTTAGTTGAAGGCCACAGTGATGGAGGTGTGTCCTTGTAGGTATAGTGAGCACAGAATATCTCTCCAGGAATTTCAGGACCTTCCTATCCTCCGTCCTACATTCTCAGGACTCCCACCACACAACATAAGCCATCAGAAGAGACAACCACATTCACCTAGAAAACCCACTTCCCAGGATCCAGCTGTCACCTTACAGAACTTTCTAGATAAAAAGGAGCAACCCGCAAGATTGGATGTGATGTGTCCCAAATCAATGATCACTTAACACACCATGCTCACTGCATGCTCCACTGCCATGAGCTCTCAACAGACATCTTTCAGTGTGGTTGCTAGGGCCCTAGGCTAGTATTCTGACTAGGATATTCTGGGTGTGCCCAGTCCTGGAGGAGAGTGTTAGGAAGGAAACAGCTCTGGAGTCCCTCCTCAGCTTATTGTACCACATACCCCAAAGCACACCTCCATCCAACCAGACTCACTGGAAATGGCAGGGATAACTGCCTGCTGTCATGATGACCTGTGTGGCCAAACCAGTGCAGCGACACCTAGCAGACTTGAAGTTTAGTGTGAACTCTCAGGTTTCAGAGAAATTACTTGTCCTACCTGAAACTGGAGGAATCCTTGGACCACAGGGCTTTGCTCTCCTGGCTGAAGAGGTTAGAATTACATTTTTGAAAACTTCAGATCCCTGGGCCTCTCTTCCATCTTCTTTCCTCTGACCATATCAACTGGGATGGTGCTTGTTTTCAATCTATTTTGGAGGCAGCCAGGAGCAGAAGCTTCTCTGGTTGCCTTGGAAACTGTGATGCCATGGTGCTGTCAGTCCTTTCTTCTGAGACCTCAGGTGGAATCTGCGGGGCGGGTGCCAGGTCATGGGAGACACTCCTCAAACTCCATGTTGCTCAAGGCTCCAAAAAACCCTGTGGGGGTAGAAACCAACTGTTCTCCAACTGGAGCCTGAATTTCCTAGCCATTCACACCTGAACTTCCCGATGTCTGCCCCTTCCACTTGGAGAGAGGAGCTCCCCCATTTTTGCTCTCATGTCACAGGAGTACTGGTAACCAAGTGAGATGTTTTCCTGAATGTAACAGAATGTATCTGAATCATTGAGAGATCAGGGATTTGAATTTCAGGTCTATTTTCACAGTAACAAATCTTGAGAGTGAAAATTCAGACATACCGAGAGGATGATAGAAATTCAATAAGGAATGAAACCTTTCTGCCAGCAAATGTGAATCCTGGAAACCCCAGCCTCAAAAGCCATCACCACTTTCCTTTGCCTGTTTATATTTCCTGACATCGTCTGGCTAAGTTAATGAGGAATGTCCTAATTGAAGAAAACTGTTCTTCTCCAGGAAAAACAACTTCCTCTACATCACCCCTACCTGAGATGATAGGCAAGATCCAGAACCAGCAATGGCTTGTGCATTTGCACTGCACTCTGTTGGGTAGAAGTTTCTAAAATAAAATACCAAAAGGAAAAGTAAACAAACAAACAAAAAAAAAACAGATCAAGGAAGATGTCAGTAGTCTGTGAATATAATGGCTGAGGATGCAATGGTGAATGATTCCCCAAACCTCCTTTTATACTATCAACCTGAGTATATTCTAATACCCACATAGTCCTGCCTCTCCTCATGACATGTCCTCCATAGATCACTGATATAATTTTCTGCTCAGGGATCAGCGACAACTGCTTTCCTCCTTAAGTAAAGACAGATAATTCTTTCCTTCTGGACACACCCCTAGTCTGTGGGTGTTGAGATGGAAAAAAGGATACTTGCAAGATTGTTGTGAAAAGGAGAATCAAGAATTCCTTAGTCATTGATGGGTTTGTCTAGGGTTGCTTGTCTGAATACAACTTCACAGACACAAAACCTGATGGGATCTAGTCATGTACATAAAGGAGCTGTTCCTGTGCTGACTTTAGGACCATCCATAGGGCATTTGCTTTGCAAGCGCAAAGGTTGGGGTTCAAATCCCCAGCACCATGGCATTGGAAAAAAGAACAAAAAACGACCAGAAAAGACACTTCAGACAGTTCAAATTTCCTCTCCTCTCAACCTTTTTCTTTTTCTCCCTGGTATTTAACGGAATAAACCCATTTCAACAACTACCAGTTTCACCTGCAAGCAATTTCCATTGACTCCTTTCAGCAGGGAGCTGCACTCAAAGGCACCAGTGCATCCGCAGTCACCTGCATTTCTTAAGAGTATGTGTTCTTTTCCATTTTCAACTCTCATCACATCAGACGTGATCACTCACTTGTGAATATGCTATCACCATCTTTGCCCTGCAAATTTTCCTGATTGGCCATGTGAACAAGGTTGCAGTGGCACAAAATTCAAATTGAGAACTCACTGGCCATGCCAAGCTTAATGTATTTGGACACACTCCCAGAATGCCAGAAAAGAGGCTTCCAAACCAGAGCACTTTCCATATGAACCACAAGTTCATATGCAAAAACAACATGTGAAGACAAAAGAGAGTCACCGCATGCTGATTTCCTAGTCAGTTTTATTTTGTATCACCTTGCTTATGACTTGATGAACAATGGTTGGGTTTGGGGCTGGATTTATGTTACTTTTTGCTGATATCATTCAGGAGAAAGGGGGAATTTTCATCCCACTCTTCCACTATCATTGGAGTTCCAGTGTCAATAGAAATGGAGCACTTGTACAGAGTCCCGTTAGTTTTGATAGATGTCCTCAATAGGTGCACTGTAGAAGTGGGAGAACTGTATGTTGTTCTCTAGTTTACCAGGGATCTTGGAATTATTGGATTGTTCTTTATATATTAAGGGAAAAAAAAATATTCATTGCAAGCACTCATGCCCAAAGAAGGAAAGCAGAGCCATTAGACATTTTGCAAGTTGGTGGCGGGTCGAAGCAAGTCAAGAAATGAAAAGCATTTGACAATTTGCAAATGCCTGTGCTACAAGTTTCCTGCTCAGTAGATCCGATCACTCATTTGGATATTCTTGAACCACTCCTGTTTTGATATTCAGTTTTGGGTCTTCACTTTTGCCTTTTAGCAGAGCTGTTTCTGTTGACATTTGTGTTGTTGTGTTGAAGTCTTTATTTCAAGAGCTGGGTTCAGTGCTGCATAAGCAAAATTCATCTCCTATAAACTGTAGTTCATGGGTATACATGCTGTGTTTTAAAGAAAGCCTTTTCTCATGGATCTTGTGCCAGAAAAGTTATGAATAAGTATGTGTCTAATCAGCTGTCCATTGAGAGCAACATGACAGAGCTACGAGTTTGCAAGTGCTTTGAGGTCATTGCAAGGGGAATTAGGGTCTGTAATGATGGTTGCTTTCACAATGAAGTGGAATGTACTACTTCCTGCATTTATAGAGTGTGATGAACCTGAAGGCATTCATGGAATTTGATTGTGGATGATGGTAGCTGAAGATTTTTATAATGTCTCTTCATTGAAGTAGGCTTTCAGCACCAACATTCTTCTGCTTTTGATTCCAGCACAAAGTCCTTGCTTTCCCTCTTTGAATATTCATCTTGGAAGCTTTTCATCATAGCCCTTTCTGCAAGGTTCATGTTCCCATCTGGAGTTATGCCACGTGATACTGTGTTCATTGTGCCATCAGCAGGCTTTTCTGTGATCCACTGAATTGTAGTTGGCATCTTCCCAGGGCTGCTAAGAGGACTTTTGGAAATTTTCTACAGGATCTTGTGCCAGGCTGGCACTAGTCTGGTCAAGAGAAAGAACACATGTGTGAATAGGCAAGTCATTTCTGCATCATGAGGTGAATTGAGGTGACTCTGGAATTTCTCATCAGGTGAATTTATGAGTGCATTTTAGTTTTAAGGCCACAGCCATGGAAGTGTCCCTTGCAGGTATAGTGAGCACAGAATATCTCTCCAGGAATGTCAGTACCATCCTATCCTCCATCCATCATCCTGAATGAATGACTTCCACCACACAACATAAGTCTTCAGAAGAGGCAATCACCTTTGCCTAGAAGACCCACTTCCCAGGATCCAGCTATCACCTGACAGAACTTTCTAGGAAAAAGGGAAAACCACAAGATTGTGTGGGATGTGTCCCAAATCAATGATCACTTAACCCACCATGCTCACTGCATGCTCCACTGTCGTGAGCTCTAAATAGACATCATTCAGTGTGTTTGCAAGGGTGCTAGGCTAGTTTCCTGACTAGGATATTCCGGGTGTGCCCTGCCCTGGAGGAGAGTGTTAGAAAGGAAATAGCTCTGGAGCTGGTGCTCAGCTTGTTGTACCACATGCCCCAATGCACACCTCCATCCAGCCAGGCCCACTGGAACTGGCGGGGGATAATTGCCTGCTCTCATGATGACTTGTGTGGCCAATGAGTGCAGCAACAGCTAGCAGACCTGAAGTTTAGTGTAAGCAGTCAGGCTTCAGAGAATTTCCTTGTCCTTCCTCAAACTGGAGGGATCCCCGGACCACAGGGCTTTGCTCTACTGACTGAGGAAGTTAGAATTAAATTTTGGGAAACCACAGATCCCTGGCACTTGCTCCCATCTTCTTTCCTCTGACCTTCTCAACTGAGCTGGTGCTTGTTTTCAATCTAGGTCTGAAGTTGCTAGGAGTGGAAGCTTCTCTGTTTGCGTTGGGAACCATGATGATATGGCGCTGTCAGGCCTTTCCTCTGAAACCTCAGTCAGAATCTTTGAGTTGTGCCCAAGATCATGGGAGACACTCCTCAAACTCCATGTTTCTCATGGCTCTGAAAAACCCTGTGGGGGTAGAAACCAACTATTCTCCACCAGGAGCCTGGAATTACCTAGCAGTTCACACCAGAACTCCCTAATGCCTGCTCCTTCCACTTGGAGAGAGGAGCTCTCCCATATTTGCTCTCTTGTCACAGGAGCACTGTTAAACAAGTGAGGCATTGTCCTGAGTTTAACTGAATGCAACTGAATCATTGACAGATCAGTGTTAAAAATTTTAGTCCTATTCTCACAGTAACAAAACTTGAGAGTGAAAAGTTACAGACATACCGAGAGGATGATTGTAATTGACTGAGGAATGTTCCCTTTCTGCCAGCAAATATGGGCCCTGGGAACCCCAGCATTGAGAGCCATCAACACTTGCCTTTGTAGGTTTATATTTCCTGACATCATCTGGCTAAGTAGATGAGGAATTCTGTAATTGAAGGAAACTGACCTTTCCCAGGAGAAACACTTCCTCAATATCACCCCTACCTGAAATGATAGGCAAGATCCAGAACCAGTAGTGGCTTGTGCATTTTGCACTGCACTCTGTTGGGTGGAAACTTCCACAATAAAATGTCAAAAGGAAAAGTTAACAAAAATGATCAAGGAAGATGTCAGTAGACTGCGAAAGTAATGCCTGGGGATGCAATGTCAAATGATCCCCAAAATCTCCTTTCATACTATCAATCTGAGCATATTCTAATACCCACATAGTCCTGCCTCTCCTCATGCCATGTTCTCCCTGGATCACAGATATAAATTTCTGCTCAGGGATCAGTTACAACACGTTTCCTCTTTAAGTAAAGACAGGTAATTCTTTCCCTCAGCACACCCCAGTTTTGTGGGGCTTGAGATTTAAAAAATGATATTTGGAAGATTGTTGTGAAAAGGAGAATCAAGAATTCCTTAGTCATTGATGGCTTTGTCTAGGGTTGCTTCTCTGAATAAAACTTCACAGACACAGAACCTCATGGGATCTAGTCATGTACCATAAAGCAGATGTTTCTGTGCTGACAATATAGACCATCCCGTAGGGTGCTGGCTTTGCAAGGAGAAAGGCTGGGGTTCAAATCCCCAGCACCATGGCAGTGGGAAAAAGAACAAAAAACAACTAGAAAAGACACTTCAGATGGTGCAAACATCCTCTCCTCTCAACATTTTTGTTTTCTCCTTTGGTATTCAACAGAATCAACCCAGTTCAACAACTTCCAGTTTCACCTGCAAGCAATTTTTATTGACTCCTTTCAGCTGGGAGCTGCACTCAAAGGCAGCAGTCCATCCTCAGTCTACTGCATTTTTTAACAGTACATTTTCCTTCACATCTTTCAACTCTCATGACGTCAGACCTTACCACTCACTCATGAGTATGCTATCATCATCTTTGCCCTGCAAATTCTCCTGATTGGCCATGTGAACCAGGTTTCAGTGGCACAAAATTCAAATTGACAACTCACTGGCCCTTGCAAAGTTTGAGGCTTTTTGGACACACTCCCAGAATGCCAATGAAGGGAACTTCCATACCAGAGCACTTGCCATATGAACCACAAGGTCATTTGCAAAACCAACGTGTGAAGACAAAGGCAGCCGCCCTGATTTACTAGTCAGTTTTATTTTGTATCAGCTTGCTTATGACTTGATAAAAAATGGTAGGATTTGGAGCTGAATCCATGTGAGTTTGTTCTGATTGCATTAATGAGAAAGGGGGAATTTACAACCTACTCTCCCACAATTGCTGGAGCTCCAGCATCAAAAGGAAGGAAACACTTGTAGATACTCTTGTTAATTTTGATGGATGTCCTCAATAGGTGCCCTGTACAAGAGGGAAAACCATATGTTGTTTTCATGTTTACCACGGATCTGGGAAATATTGGATTCCTCTTTGTAGGGTAAGGGAAAAGTAAACAAAATCCATTCAATGCAAGCACTCACACCGCAAGAAGGAAACCAAAGCCATTAGACAAGTTGCAGGTTGATAGTGGGTGGAAGAAAGTTAAGAAATGAAAAGTATTTGACAGTTTGCAAATTCCTGTGCTACATGTTTCCTACTTAGTAGTTCTGATCCCACATTCAGATATCTTGAACCAGTCCTGTATTGATATTCAGTTTTGAGTCTTCACTTTTGTCTTTTAGCAGAGTTGTTTCTGTTGACATTCATGATGTTTTGGTGCAGTCTTTATTTCAAGAGCTGGATTCAGTGCTGAATATTCCAAAATCAACTAGTTTAAACTGTAGTTCATGGGTATACATGCTGTGTTCTAAAGAAAGCCTTTTCTTATGGATCTTTTGCCAGAAAATTTATGAATCAGTGTTTGTCTAATCAGCTGTCCATTGAGAGCAACAAGATGACCATGAGTTTGCAAGGGCTTTGATGTCTTTCCAAGGGGAATTTGGGTACATAATGATGAATGCTTACAGAAAGAACTGGCAAGTGCTACTTCCTGTATTTGTAGAGTATGTTGAACCTGAAGACACATCATGGAGTTTGAGGGTGAACGATGATGGCTGATTAGTTTTAGAATATCTCTTCTTGAAGTAGACTTTCAGCACCAAGAGCCTTCTGCTTTCAGTACCAACACAAAGTCCTTGCTCTCCCTCTTTGAATATTCATCTTGTAGGATTTTTTTCATAGCCCTTTCAGCATGGTGCATGTTCCAATCTGGAGTTTTGCCACGTGATGCTGTGTGTTCCTCGTGCCATCAGCTGGTTCTTCTATGATCCACTGACCTGTAGTCATCATCCTCCCAGGGCTGCTAAGAGGACTGGTGGAAATTTTCCACAGGACCTTGTGCTAGTCTTGCAGTAGTCTGTTCAAGAGAAAGAACACATGTGTAAACAGAGATAGACCAGTCATTTCTGCATCTCGATGTGAGTTGAAGTGGCCCTGGAATTTCTCAGCAGGTAAATCTCTGAGTGCATCTTAGTTGTAAGGCCACAGCCAAGGACCTGTGGCCTTGCTGGTGAGGTGAGCAAAGAATATCTCTCCTGGCATGTCAGCACCATCCTATCATCCATATGACATCCTGAGTGAATGACTCCAATGACACTACTTAAGCTTTCAGAAGATGCATTGACCTTCATTTAGAATGCCCACTTCCCAGGTTCCAGATGTCATCTGATTGGACTCTCTAGGAAAAAGGGAGCAAACCACAAGATTGTGTGTGAAGTGTACTTCCTGTGTCCCTGTTCAAAGATCACTTAACCCACCATGGTCACTGCATGCTCCACTGCCAGTAGTAGCTGTCACAATTCATCATATGGTGTGGTTGCTAGGGTCCTAGGCTACTTTTCTGATTAGGATATTCTGGGTGGGCCCAGTCCTGAAGGAGAGGGTTAAGAAGAAAATAATCCTGGAGCTGGCGCTCAGCTTGGGGATTCACTTGAATCCAAACACACCTCTAACCGAACAGGCCCACCAAAATTTGTGGGATAACTGGCTGCTGTCCTGATGCCCAGTGTATCCAAATGAGTGCAGCGATGAACCTAGTGGATCTGAAATGTAGTGTGAGCTGTCAGGCTTCAGAAGAGTTCCTTGTCCTGCCTGGTCCTGGAGGGATCACAGACCACTGGACTGTGCTCTCCTGGCTGAAGAGATTGGAATCACATTTTAGGAAACCTCAGTTCCCTGGCACTTGCTCCCATCTTCTTTTCTCTGACCATTACAGCTGAGCTGGTGCTGTGTTTAATCTTGGTCTGAAGCAGCCAGGAGCAGAAGCTTCTCTGGTTGCTATGGGAATTGTGATGACATGGTGCTCTCAGGCCTTTCCTCTGTACCTCAAGTGGAATCTGAGGGGCGAGCACCAGGTCACCAGAGACACTCCTCAAACTCCATGTTGCTCAAGGCTCTAAAAACCCCTCTGGAGAAAGACACCAACTGTTCTCCATTTGGAGACTGGAATCCTCTAGCCACTCACACCTGAAATCCCCAATGTTTGCCCCTTCTACCTGGAGAGAGGAGATCTCCCCTTTTTTGCTCTCAGGTCACAGGAGCATTGGTAACCAAGTGAGGCATTGTACTCAGTGTAACTGAATACAACTGAATTACTGAGAGATCAGGGATATGAATTTCAGTCCTTTTCTCAATGTAACAAATCTTGAGAGTAAAAGCTCAAAACGCTCCAAGAGGAAGATTGAAATTGGATGAGGAAAGTTTCCTTTCTTTCAGCAAATATGGGACCTGGCAACCCAGACCTTGAATGCAATCACCACTTGCCTTTGGCTGTTTATATTTTCTGACATTGTCTGGCTAACTTGATGAGGCAATCTCCCATTGAAGAAAACTGGCTTATCCCAGGTGAAATGTCTTCCTCTACCTGACCCCTACCTGAGATGATAGGCAAGATCCAGAACCAGCACTGGCTTGTGTCTTTTGCACTGCCCTCTACTCAGTAGAAGCTCCCAAATTAAAATGGCAAAATGAAAAGTAAAAAAAAAAAAAAATCAAGGAAGGTGTCAGTAGACTGTGAATGTAATGACTGGAGATGCAATGGCAAATGATCCCGCAAATCTCCTTTCATACTAAAAACCTGAGCCTATGCTAATACCCTCATAGTCCTGCTTCTCCTCGTGCCCTGTCCTCCATACATCAGTGATATAATTTTCTGTTCAGGGATCAGCTACTACAGGTTACCTCCTTAAGTAAAACAGGATAATTATTTCCCTCAGGACACACACTAGTCTGTGGGTGTTGAGATGCAAAAAAGTTTATTTGCAAGATTGCTGTGACAAGGACAATTAGGAATTCCTTACTCATTGATTGGGTTTGTCTAGGGTTGCTTCTCTGCATAGAACTGTAGAGATACAGAACCTGACTGGATCAAGTCATGTACCTCAAAGGGGCTGTTCCTGTGCTGATGATATAGGCCATCCCATAGGGCAGTGTTTTTTTAAGTGGAAAGGCTGGGGTTCAAATTCACATCACCATGGGATGGGAAAAAGAAAAAAACAACATGAAAAGACACTTCAGAGAGTGTAAACCTTCTTTTCTCTCACCTGTTTCTTTTTCTCCTCTCTTATTCAATGGAATCAACCCTTTTCAAGAACTATCATTTTCACCTGCAAGCAATTTCTATTGACTCCTTTCAGCCAGGAGCTGCACTCAAAGGCAGCAGTGCATCCCCAGTTACCTGCATTTCTTAAGAGGATGTGTTCTTTCACATCTTTCAACTCTCATCACTTCAGACCTTCCCACTCACTCTTGAGTGTGCTGTCACCATCTTTTCCCAATGGGTTCTCTTGATTGGCAATGTGCACCAGGTTACAGTGGCACAAAATTCAATTTGACCCCTTACAGACCCTTGGCAATTTCGAGGCCTTTTTGACACACTCCCAGACTACCAGTGAAGGGGACTTCCACACCTGAGCTCCTGCCATGTGAACCACAAGGTCAATTGGAAAACCAAAATGTGAAGACAAAAGACAGCCCCACGTGACCATTATTTCCTAGTCAGTTTTATTTTGTATTGCCTTGCTTATGACTTGATGAAAAATGGGAGGATTGGGGGCTGAATCCATATTAGTTTGTGCTGATACCACTCAAGAGAAAGGAGGAATTTACCACCTACTTTCCCACTATCATTGGAGGTCCAGTGTCAAAAGTAATGAAACTCTTGTACACACTCATGTTATTTTTGATGGATGTCCTCAATAGATGCACAGTAGAAGCGGAAAAAGCATATGTTGTTCTCATGTTTCTCAGAGATCTGGGAAATATTGGATTGTTCTTTGTGAGGTAAGGGGAAAGAAAAGAAATCCATTAATTCTAAGAACTCATTCTGACAGAAGAAAACAAGATCCATTAGGCAAGTTGCAGGTTGGTGGTGGGTTGAAGCAAGTCAAGAAATGAAAAACATTTGACAATTTGCAAATTCCTCTGGTACAAGTTTCCTGCTCAGTAAGTTCGATCCCACATTCAGATATTCTTGAACCAGTCCTGTTTTGATATTCAGTATTGGGTCTTCACTTTTGCCTTTCAGCAGAGCTCTTTCTGTTTACATTTGTGATGTGTGGTGCAGTCTTTATTTCAGAGCTAGGTTCAGTGCTGCATATTAAAAATTTGAGTCATTAAAACTGTAGAATATGGGAATACTTGCTGTGCTTTCAAGAAAACCTTTTATTATGATTTTTGTGCCAGAAAGCAATGGATCAGCATGTGTCTAATCAGCTGTCCCTTGAGAGTAACAAGACAGAACCATGAGGTTGCAAGGGCTTTGAAGTCTTTGCAGGGGGATTTGGGTGTGTAATGATGTATGCTTACAGAAAGAACTGACAAGTACTACTTTCTGTATTTTTAGAGTATGTTGAACCTGAAGACATTGTGGAATTTGAGGGTGGATGATGATGGCTGAATAGTTTTAAGTGTTCTTCATTGAAGGCTGTCAGCACCAACAGCCCTGTGGTTTTGGTGCCAACACAAAGTCCTTGCTTTCCCTGTTTGATATTCATCTTGGAAGCTTTTCATCATAGCCCCTTTACCATTGTGCATGTTCCAATCTGAAGTTATGCCACATGATGCTGTGTGTTCCTTGTGCCATCAGCAGGCTTTTCTATGATCCACTGACCTGTAGTTCACATCATCCATGGGCTGCTAAGAGGACTGGTGGAAATTTTCCACAGGACCTTGTGTCAGTCTGGCACTAGTCTGTTCAAGAGAAAAAACACATGAGTTAACACAGATAGTGCAGTTATTTCTGCATCTCGATGTGAGTTGAGGTGGCCCTGGAATTCCTCAGCAGGTAATTTCTGAGTACATATTAGTTGTAAGACCACAATCAAGGATGTGTGGCCTTGCAGGTATACTGAGCACAGAATCTCTCTCCTGGCATGTCAGCACCATCCTTTCCTCCATCTGACATACTGAGGGAAGGACTCCCATGACACCACTTAAGCTTTCAGAAGATGCATCCACCTTCACCAAGAATACCTACTTCCCAGGTTCCAGATGTCACCTGACTGAATTTTCTAGGAAAATGGGAGCAACCTGCAAGATTTTGTGTGAAATGTCCCAATTCAAAGACCACTTAACCCACCATGCTCACTGCATGCTCCACTGCCATAAGCAGCTGTCACCAGCCATCATAATGTATGGTTGCTAGGGCTGTAGACTAGTTTCCTGACTAGGTTATTCTGTGTGTGCCCAGTAGTGGTGGAGAGGGTTAGGAAGGAAATAGTGCTGGAGCCAGTGCTCAGCTTGGGGATCCATGTGTCCCCAAGCACACTTCCACCCAAACTGGCCCACTGGAACTGAAGGGGAATAACTCACTGCTGTCACGGTGCCCAGTGTATCCAAATGAGTGCAGTGACACCTAGCAGACCTGAAGTTTAATGTGAAGTATCAGGCTTCAGAGGATTTCTTTGTCTTGCCTGGTTCTCGAGAGTTCCACACACTATGGGGCTGTGCTCTTCTGGATGAAGGGCAAACCTCATTTTGCCAAACCTCAGTTCCATGGCACTTGCTCCTGCCTTCTTTCCTCTGATCATCACAACTGAGCTAGTGCTTGTTTTTAATCTTGGTCTGAAGCAGCCAGAAGTAGAAGCTTCTCTGGTTTCCATGGGAACTGTGACACCCTGGTGCTATCAGACCTTTTCTCTGTGACTTCAGGCGGAATCTGAGGGGCGAGTGATAGGTCACCAGAGACACTCCTCAAACTCCATGTTGCTCAAGGATCCGAAATCCCCTCTGGAGGAGAAACCAACTGTTCTCCATATGGAGCCTAGAATTCTCTATCCATTCACACCAGAAATACTTGATGCCTGCCCCTTCTACCTGGAGAAAGGAGATCTCCCATTTTTTTCTCTCCTGTTACAGGAGCATCAATAACCAAGTGAGGCATTGTCCTCAGTGTAATTGAAAGCAACTGAATCATTGAGAGATCAGGGATATGAATTTCAGCCCTTTTCTCATTGTAACAAATCTTGAGTGAAAGCTAAAAATACACTGAGAGGAAGATTGAAATTGGATGAGTAATGTTTTCTTTCTTCCAGCAAATATGGGTCCTGGCAACCCAGACCTTGAGTGCAATGACCATTTGCCTTTGCCTGTTTATATTTCCTGACATCATCTGGCTACTTGAGTTGATAGGCAAGATCTAGATCCAGCACTGGCTTGACATCTCCCTGACCCTTGCCAATTTTGAGGCTTTTTGGACACCCCAGGCCCTGAGTTTCCTAGTCAGTTTTTCTTTGCATTGTCTTGCTTATGACTTGATGAAAAATGGCAGAATTTGGGCTTGAATCCATGTTAGTTTCTGCTGATAGTATTCAGTTTAAATGGGGGAATTTACAATCTATTGTCTCACTATCATTGGAGCTCAGTGTCAAAAGGAATGGAGCACTTTTATAGACTTATTTATTTTGATGATGTCTTCAAGAGATGCACTGTAGATATGGGTAAGTTATATATATTTCTCATGTTTACCACTTATCTGGGGATTAATTAATTTCTCTTTGCAGAGTAAGGGATGACAAATGAGCCCTTCTTTGCAAGAACTCACACCCAAAGAAGGAAAACAGAGGCATTAGGCAAGTGGCAGGTTGGTGGTGGGTAGAAACAAGCCAAGAAAGAAAGAGGAAAGCAGAGACAGTGAATTAGCCAATATATAAATAACTTTTTGTTATAATTGATAGAAAAGTTGCATCTGGGACATGGGATTACTTTGTCTCTGGGCAGTGTTTATCAGTACTTACTCATTAGGCTGGCAGTAGAGGGGCACAGAGGGGCACACAGGGAAAGAAGGAAGCAAGTTCTCAAGGATTGACATTTCCATGTGAGCCACTGGTGTGTGCATCTTCTAGCTGTACTATAGGAATACTTTAATTCATTAGGAACATGCATTTTTGCTAATACTTTAGTAGTAGAATTTTGGCAATGAAACAAGTTTGGTGTATCCTGTTGCTTTGTCTCTTTTTATATTGAACATTAAGTGAATACATTATTTTAGTTTTAACTCTGCCAATATATCTGTCAAGAGGCTGATCCGATTTCTGTCTTCAGTGAAATTTTTGTGCCCAAGAAAGGATAACAGATCGAGTTGGTATAGTGTATTCTTGGTTATCAAAAATACTCATGTAGCTATGAGATATTGAATTGGTGAATATTCATGATGTGTGGAAAAGCATGATACACACTACAATCTCAATTGCACAAAATAGGATATTGTGTATGTATACACCCAGCCTGGAGGGACACATCCAACAAAGCTGCTTGTGGATGGATGACTTTGTTCTTTGCTTGTGTTATTATTTTTTCTGTAATGCACACATTAACATTTCAAAAATAATTTTTATATTAAAAACAAACAAACAAAAAAAGAAATAAAATGGATTTGAGAATTTTCTAATGCCTGTGGTATGCCTTTCTTGATCAAGAAATCCTATCCCACATTTGGATATTCTTGAACCACTCCTGTTTTGATATTCAGGTTTTGCCCATGTTGCATCTTCATGTTTGCCTTTTAGCACAGCTGTTTGTGTTTATGTTTCTGATATTTTGGTGCAGTCTTTATTTTGAGAACTGGGTTCAGTGCTGCTTATTTCAAATTCAACTCATTTAATTTGTAGTTAGTGTGTGTAAGGGTTGTGTTGTAAGGAAAGCCTTTCCTCATGTTTCTTGTGCCAGAAACAATATGAATCAGCTTATGCATAATCAGCTGTCCCTTGAGAGCAATAAGAAAGATCCATGAATTTTGCAAGGGGAAATTTTGAGGTCCTTGCAAGGGGAATTAGGGTCCATAATGATGGTTGCTTACAGAATGAATTGGCAAGTACTACTTCCTCTATTTGTAGAGTATGTTGAAACTGAAGAAGTGTTGTGGAATTTGTGGGTAGACCATGAAGGCTGACTAGTTTTAGAGTGTCTCTTCACTGAAGTAGGCTTTCGGCACCAACACATTTCTGATTTCCATGACACCAAAATGTCCTTGCTCTCCCTCTTTGATTATTCAACTTGGAAATTTTGAACCATTGTCCTTTCAGCACAGTGCATGTTCAAATCAGTTGTTTTGCCCTGTGATGCTGTGCTCATCATGCCACCAAAAGGCTCTAATATCATCCACTGAATTGTAGTCAGCATCCTCCTGGGGATGGTAAGAGGACTCATAGCAATATCCTACAGGGTTCTGTGCTACACAGGCACTAGTCTGGTCAAGAGAATGGACACTTGTGTGAACACAAATAGGAAAGATATTTCTGTATGTCAAGGTGAGTTGGGGTGACCCTGGAAATTCCCAGCAGTTAAATTTCTGAGTGCAGCCTAGTTGTAAGGCAACAGCCAAAGAGGTGTGACCTTGCAGGTGGAGTGAGCCCAGAACATCTCTCTTTGTATGTAAGCACCATTCTGGTCTCTGTCCAACATGCTGAGTGAATGACTCCCTCCTCTCCACATTAGCCACCAGAGGAGTCACCCACCTTCACTTGGAAGACCCACTTTCCAGATTCCAGCTCTCTTCTGAACTTTCTTGGAAAGGAGGAGCAAAGAGCCTCAATGGCTGTGAAGAGTCCATACTCAAAGATCACCAAAGCCACCATGCTCACTGCATGTCCCACTGCCCTGAATTCTCATCAGCCATCATTCAGGTGATTGGTAGGGGTCTAGGCTATTTTTCTGACTAGGATATTCCAGGAGTGCATAGTTCTGGAGGAGGAGGATTAGAGTAAATACTGCTGTAGCCGGTGCTCAGCTTGGCAATCCACATTCCACCAAGAACACCTCTGCCCAAAACTGGCCCACTGGACCTGGTGGGGTATAATTTCCTGTTGTCTTGAGGCCCAGTGCAGCCAAAGGAGAACAGCATCACCTAGCAAAATTGAACTTTATTGTGAGCTCTCAGACTTCAGGGAATTCATTGACCTGCCTGGAGATGGAGTGATCCACCAACCACAGGCCTGAGACCTGCAGACAGCTTAGCTCCTCCTCTCCTGGGCAAAGAGTTTAGAATAACATTTTTGAAAACTGCAGGTCGCTGGAACTCACTCCCTTCATCTTACCTCTGACCATCACAACTGAGCTTGTGCTTATTTTCAATCTTGGTCTGAAGCAACCAGGAGCAGAAGCGTCTCTGGTTGCCATGGGAACCGTTAAACCATAGTGCTGTCAGGCCTTTCATCTGTGTTCTCAGATTGTGTCTGCGCTGCAGGAGCCATGTCACTTCTCAAACTCCCCATTGTCCAAGATGGAAAAAACCTCTGGGGAGAGAAATCAAGTGCATTCTCCAAGCAGAGCCTGGAATCCCCAAGCCATTCACTCCCAACCAGCTTGATGCCTGCCCCTTTCTCCTGGATGGAGGAGCTCTCCCATTTTAGCTCTCATGTCTCAGGAGCACTGGTAATCATGTGAGTCATTGTCCTGAGTGAAATTGAAGGCAACTGAATCATTAAGAGATCAGGGATATGAATTTCAGCCCTTATCTCACTGTAATAAATCTTGAGAGTAAAACCTGCAAACATACGGAGCAGAAAAATTAAACTGGATGAGGAATGTTTCCTTTCTTCCAGCAAATATGGGTCCTGGCAACCCAGACCTTGAGTGCAATCACCACTTGCCTTTGCCTGTTTATATTTTCTGACATCATCTGGCTAACTTGATGAGGCAATCTCCCATTGAAGGAAACTGGCCTATCCCAGGAGAAATGTCTTCCTCTACCTGACCCCTACCTGAGAATATAGGCAAGATCCAGAACCAGCACTGGCTTGTGCATTTTGCACAGCACTTCACTGGTTAGAATTTTTCAAAGTAAAATGCGACAAGGAAAAGTAAGAAAAAAAAAATCTAGGAAGGTGTCAGTAGATTTTGAATGTAATGGCTAGGGATGCAATGGTGAATGATCCCCCAAATCTCCTTTCATACTACCAATGTGAACATAATCTAATACCCACATAGTCCTGCCTCTCCTGATGCCCTTTCTTTCATGTATCACTTATGTAATTTTCTGCTCAGTGATCAGCTACAAACATTTTTCTCCTAAAGTAAAGATGGGATAATTTTTTTCCTCAGGACACACCCCTAGACTCTTGGTTTTTACATGCAAAAAGGTTATTTGCAAGAATGTTGTGAAAAGGAGAATTAAGAATTCTTTAGTTGTTGATTGACTAACTATGGTTAGTCTATGGTTGCTTCTCTGCATATTTCACATACACAGAAACTGACTGAATCAAGTCATGTACCTTAAAAGATCTGTTCCCGTGCTGATGATATAACCCATACCATAGGGAGCTTGCTTTACAAGGGGAAAGTGCAGGGTTCCAGTCCCCAGCACTGAGGGATAGGAAAAAGAAAATAACAAGACAAAACACTTCTGAGGATGCCAAATTTCCATCCTCTTAGCTTGTTTTTCTCTTTTGTTAATCAACAGAATCAACACTGTTGAAGAAGTACCAGTTTCCTATGCAAGTAATTGCCAATGCCACCTTTCAGTAGGGAGCTGCACTCAAAGGGAGCAGTGCTTCCCGAGTCACCAGCATTTCTTAAGATGACATGTTGTTTCACATCATTCAAATCTCAATAGTTCATAGGTTACATTTCTCTCAGGAGTATGCTAGTGTGCCTATTTCTTCAGCGACTTATTCAGCTAGGCTATGTGCACCAGGCTGCAGTGGCAGGAAACTCAAAATGACAACTGCACTGGTCCTTGGCAATTTTGAGCCTTTTTTTTTTTTTTTTGTGGTGCTGGGAATTGAACCCAGGGCCTTGTGGTTGCAAGGCAAGCACTCTACCAACTGAGCTATATCCACAGCCAAATTTTCAGCCTTTTTGGACACACTCCCAGACTCTGCCAATGCAGCGGACTTCCACACCTGAGCACTTTCCATGTGAACCACAATGGGAACTGGAAAACCAACATGTGAAGACAAAAGACAGCCACATTTGGCCCTGAGTCTCCTAATCAGTTTTTCTTTTCATTGCTGCACTTATGACTTGATTGAAAACATAAGGATTTGGGGTTGAATCCATGTTAATTTCTGCTGATAGAATTCATTTGAAAAGGGAAAATTTACAACCCACTCTCCCACTATCATTGGAGCTCAAGTGTAAAAAGAAAATGAGCAGTAAATTTGCAGCTCATTGAAATTTGTATTCTAATTACCTCAATTGAGTCCATAATCCCAGTGATTTGGGAGGTTGAGTTAGAAGAATCCCAAGTTCAATGTCAACCTCAGGAACTTAGAAAGCCCTAAGCAACTCAGGGAGACCCTGTCTCCAAATAAAATAAAATAAAATAAGGGCTTGGAATGTGACTCAGGGATTAAACAGCCCTGGGTTCATTAGCTGGTACCAAAATACATAAATATCTTGGTTAAGAGAATAAAATATGGAGAGTGACCTGGGACATCTTGTGCTGCATAGGAAAGAAGGAAGAGAAGTAGGGAATATGTGAGCATGGTAGGAAAGAAGCAGAGAGAAAAAGAATGAAAAATGAATGAATTCACAGAATAATGGAATTATTTCCCATGGACTTCCAGGGAGGCTCAAGGGGACTTCTTCCTCATCGGGCCATTCTTCACTTTATGAAGGGATTAATTTCTTGCTTAGAAATTCTGGTTCTCCAACTTGTCCTCTATGTTAGTGGTCTCCACATCTCCCTCTAGTGTTTGAAAGCTCAATCTTTGTCCCTGATGCCAATCCAATAATGAAGACATGGTTTTGAGAAAAAGGGAAAAAAGTTTTACTGCTTTGCTAGAAAAGGAGAAGCAATGGGGACTTGTGTCACAAAGCCTGTAGTTCTACAAATTGACAGGAATAGAGGACTTCTGTTATCTCTTAGGTAAAGAGATACCTAAGAGTCTACATTTCATGTGTTCTTTGTCTGCAGTTGTAATTCATTGGCTAATTTGTGAGACAGTAATATCTGAGATCTTTTGGTACTGTCCCACAGTCTGGATTACTTTGTTATTTTGGTGCAAGTGTGCTCAAGTACAGAGAGCTTTTCCTAGGATGGGGAGAAAAAATATTCCTGTTTTTTCTGAGATTAGGAAGAAAGAGAGATTAAGGAGCATCAGGGAGAAAAAAAAGGTACAGAAACATGTTCATTTGAAATATAAGTTGTAATGACAGAGAAGCAAGGGTTATATTCAAAGTATAAAGCATTAAACTCTTTGGAGTAATGGTTAAATTTTTAGTGGATATGTCCTCATTATTCAAGAGAGCACTGCATGGAATGTACATGTCCCATGCCAGAGCTGGAAGATAATTTCTCCATTTTGTGTCGATTACAGCTCATCCATGAGCTGTGGTGGGTACACTCAATGTATTTTAGCTGGAGATCCCTCCTTTCCTCCTTACTTCAAACTACAGAAAAAGCCTTTCCTGCCAACATGACTTGCTATATACTTTTCATGTCATAAACTCTGTGTCTCATCATAATTTCAGCCCCATTTTATTTTTCCTTGGGTGTGTACCACTACATCTCTGTACAACAATGTTGTTGCTGAATTTCCACTCAAGCTTTGTCAGGTAAGCATGGGTACAATATTCCCATCTTTTATACTATGCTGTAAGTGAAGTGGAATACTTAAGAAAACATCTCAGAGTATTTTCTTTTCAAGCATAGGTGGAGTAAATTCCCATTGGATATGGTTTTTCTTATGAGCTAAGGAATCACTTGTTTTGGAACAGAGAAAGAAATGGTCACTCTTGTTTGAAGAAAGGGTCTCTCAGGTTCCTTGGGGATTTAAAATATTGGCTTCCTTCATAACATGTTTTGTTTGCTGTTACATATATATACAAATATCCCCCACCACAGGGGTGCTTAACCACTGAGCAACAACCCCAGCTCTTTTTACTTTTATTTTAGACATCAGGTACTGCTAAGTTGCTCAGGATCTTGCTAATTAGATGAGGGTAGCCTCATAACTATGAATCTTTTTTCTCAGCCCCTTAAGTCCCTGGGATTACAGACATGTGCCACCATGGCAAGAAGTAAAAATCTTTAAAATGAATTTGGCTTAAGCACAGATAACTGAAAAAGAAATAAATTAGATACAAGAGAGTTGCTGTGAATCTTTCCATCTCACCATAGTGATTTCTAAGTGGGTAAAACTTGTTCATAACTTAACAAACTTTCTTGAGTAATTTTTATTTTACAGAAAACTAAAGCATATACTACCAAGTTCCCATAGGCCTTCCTGCATATAGTTTCCCCTGTGATTTACATCTTGCATATCTCTGATAAATTTGTTATCATTGCCACACTAATATAAGGTTAACAATATGATACATTTCTTAAGTAGTTGTGTAATTCTGTTATGATGAAAATATAGTTCTCAATATCCACCATTATATAGTCTTACAGAACAGATAAATCACCCAAAAGTTTCCCATTCTTCCAACACTAATATTTTTATCATATTTTGCTTTGCATTTTGCATAACATCATAGAGATGGAATCACCCAGATTGGAATTTCTCACCAGCTGTTTTCCTTTACCAGTCTTTCCTTTACCAGTTTGATTTTTTGACTTTTAAAATTGCCAAGCAATACTCCATTTTGTGAATATGTCAGGTTTTTCTTTTTTATTAATAACAGGAAAATGCTCTTGAATGGGTGAGTTGATTGCTTTCTGTTCTTGGCTATCATGAAAGAAGAAACTAAGGACATTTATTTTAGGTTTTGTGTGGATGCAAGCTTTCAACTCCTTTGGATAACCACTTGGAATGTGATTTTTGTGACAGAGATAAGCCTGTGTTTACTTTTGTAAGAAACCACCAAACTGTTTTTTGAATGCACTAGAAATGTGGAAGAGTTCTTTTTGCTCTTTGTTTTTGTCATCAATTTGTGTTGATTGGTTTGATTTTTGTCCATTCATACATGTGGGGTTAATTTGATGTCCCCTGTGATTTGGTGTTGAGAAACTTCTTGTGTGCAATGTGTATATCTTCTTGAGTGTTGCCTTCCAATTTTTATTCACTTTTTTGTTTTACATTTTTAATAAGTACTTTTTATTTATTTATTTATTTATTTATTTATTTATTTATTTATTTATTTATTTTAGAAACTTTGTTCAGGTAATACTGATGGATGATCAACTATGCATATGTAATGTATACTTTGTTGCTTGTTGTATACATTTATCTAGAAATTCATCACCAAAATCTACATAGTGAACATGGGTGATATCACAACCAAAATATTTCTGTTGTCCCTTTGCAATTTCTCCCACTTCCTTCACCCTCCTTACAGAAGCATCCACTGACTCGATTTTAAGAGTCATATATATCAAAAAGGAGTTTGGAATTCAGACAATTCAGACAAATCAGTGGTCTCAGTCCTAGTTTGCAAGGTGGATGTCCGTAGCATAAGGACCTTGTTTCTTAGTCTTAGTGTACTCATCACTAAAATAAGAATTTCTTCCATGAGGGCCCAAGACTTTGAGGAGAAATAGGATCCAAATATATGAAGAACTTAAAATGGTGCTTGAAAGAGCTTAGGCTCTCAATTCCTGGTTGTCACTAATGCTATCAGATGTGTTTTGATTTGTGATCCTGAATAAACTTGGGAGTCTGCAGCTTCACAGTGCTTTCTACCATCTAGAACTAGATTCCCTGCAATTGAATAGACTTCATTGTTCTCAGATTTTTAAAAGTTGTTTGACATTAACTTCTCATAATAATAACCATTTTAATATGTGCAATTTAGTGACATTTACAGTATTGTGACCTAATGTCCATCTTTATCTTGTTTCACATCATTTCATCACCACAAAGAAAACCATCTGCTCATTAAACAACCACTCCATTTTATGCTCTCCCAGATCCTGGCAACCACCATTCAATTTTCTTTCTCTGGAGTTTCCACATTCTGGATATCTCATATAAATTGTATTAAGCAATATGTGATATTTTATTTCATATTTTATTCAGTTACATTTATATTAAAAAATATTCAAGTTTTGTATGTATCAGTATTTTATTCATTTAATGGCAGTGTGATTTTCTACCATAAATGTATATTTGTAGGTGCATATAGGTAAGTAGATATGTGCATGTATATGTAAACACCCCCACATACATGTGTAAATTTGTTTATCCTTTTATCTGTTGGTTGTCATTTGGATTCTTTTCCCCTTTTAGTGGCATAAATGGTGCTGTTATGAATATTCATGTTTGTTTGAGCATACAGCTAGGAGTGGAATTCATACATCATATGGAAAAATCTATGTTGAATTTTTAAGAAGTTATCAAACTGTTATCTCTACCTACTGCACAATTTTACATTATTACTAGGAATATAAAAGGAATCCAATTTCTCCACACTGTTACACTTTCTGCACTTGCTATTTTACTTTTAAAAATTATACCATCTTTGTGGTTTGGCATGGTATCTCACATATGTGCCTGTGTGTGTGTTTCATAATTTGGGCCAATCCCATGGGCCCCCTACAACTGTGTTACATCTCCAGGCTCCTTTATTTTTTGTTTGTGTCAGTGTCTCACTAAGTTTTCCAGGTTGGCCTGGAAATTGTCATCCTACTGACGCCATTTCTGAAGAAGGTGGTATTGAGTGTGCCATACTGCCCTGCTCTCATTGTCATTTTGAATTGCATTTCTCTAATGAATAATGATGAGCACACTTTGAGGAGCTTCTTTGGTCATTTTTGTACTGACTTTAGTATTTTCTGTTTAAGTTCTTTTCTCATGCTACTTTTGTATGTTTGTGTTATTTCTTTTTTAACCAGAATTGAACACAGAAGTGCTTAACCACTGAGCCAAATACCCAGCCCTTTCTTTTAAATTTTTAAATTTTGAGTCAGGTTCTGCTAAGTTTCTCAAAGTCTCACTAATTTGTTGATTCTGGCCTCGGACTTCCAGTCACCTTCCTTAGCATTCTGAGCTCCTATGTTTACAGGCATATGTTGAGTAAATAAATATCTTTGTTGTTTTGAAATGCAAGGGTTCTTTATATATTCTGGATTTTAAACACACAAACATAAATGCAGACACACACACACACACACACACACACACACACACACACACATACACATACACATACACAGAGTAGTTCTCAAATATTTTCCCAATGCTTAGGTTGTGTTTCTTAATAATACCATTTGGAACATGAAAACATTTAATTATGATAAAATTCAGTTTAGTTGCTTATTATTTTTTGTTGTATGTAAGAATCCATTGCCAAGTTCAAGGTCATAAAAACTTGTCCTGTGGTTTTCACTCAGTGGTACAGTATTTGTCTGACATTTGTGAGGCACTGGGTTTGATTCACAGCACTACATATAAATAATTAAACAAAATGAAAATCCTTTGACTACTAAAATATTTTAAAACTATTATTGCCTTGTTTTCTCCCAAAGGATTCATACATTTTAAATTTTTCTTAGTTTTACATGGAAAAAGCTCCTTCATTTTATATACTTATTTTTATATCCAATTTGAACAATGAACCCACTGCCTCACACGTGCTAGGCAAGTGCTGTATCACTGAGCTACAAACTCAACCAAGAATTTTATATATTTAAATTTTATATTTAGGTGTGATTATTAGATTTAGTTTTTGAATGTAGTGTGAGGTGAGTTCATGTAAATCTTTTGCATGTGGATATTCATTTGCCATAACACCATTAGTGACATTACTATCCTTTACCCTTTGTTTATGTTGTAAAAAATAAACTGGCCACAAATGCATACATTTATTTTTAACATTCTCCAGATGTATTTTCCTATTATTATCAAATCATGTCTGGATTATGTAATGATTTTTGGGCTCCCACTCTACATCAGCTTTCCTATCCATTCAGAATTACCAAATATTATTGAGAATAGTTCTTGTTTATAATCTCATCTTAAAGTTTTGTGGGGTAGTATCTTATTTTGTTTTCACTTTTTTTTCTTTATTTTAAGTTTTTGGGGATTTTTAAAGTTGTAAATGGACACAATACATTTATTTTATTCTTTAATGTGGTGGTAATAGCTGAATCCAGTGCCTCATGCATATGAGGTAAGTGCTGTACCACTTGATGAAAACCCAGGTACATATTGGATTCTTTACAAATTGATGAATTCAGTTAGGAGAATTCCATAATTGTGGAGAATTTTAACTCTCAAATAATCAATATCAATGGAGTAATTGTATACATGAATGTATTATTTTAGTGTTATCTTTTTTCTGGTATATTTTCAGATATAATACTTTTAATTCATCAACTAAGCCAACATTAAATGGAGTGAACCTTCTAAGACACATTGTTTGAATTTGCATCTGTGGTCTTCCTTTGGGTTCAAGTGTGACAATGAACAGTCTATAATGCTAAATTCTGATTGTCTATAAAATGCAGGCAGTCTCATTACCTGTATTTGAGAGGTATTATATATGAAAGAAAATGATGTAACAAATATAAAAGTGTTTATTATATATAATGACCTTTAGAAATATTGATCTTTAGAAATATTGGCCATTATGTTTTATTTATGCATATGACCATACATGTACCTTCTGAGTTTTTGAGGTGACTTCTATTGTTCCCTCCAAAATTTCCCATAATATTAGAACATTCTATCAATACCTGTAGCAAGATCACTCGTGATTTTTAAATTTTCAAATCCACACACTGTCCACCTTATATCCCTGCTATTATCATCACTACAATAACTGTCCTAAGTGAGCCAAATAAAGTTTTCAAATTTAGTAAGAAATATCCTAATGATTTTTACTACGTTATCTGGAATTGGGACAGGAATTAATGTCACAGTTAAACTACATTCAGAGTCATTGAATTGCAAGGTTTTCACTAAATAAAAATCATTTTAACCATGCCTGAAAAATAAACCTTCAAAAAAATCCTTATTTTTGTGTCATGTAGTATACAATTTTCTTATTCAGAATCCCAATCTTAGGCTTGGGAGATAGCTCAGTTGATAGAGTTCTTGCCTTACAAGCACAAGGCCCTGGGTTCGATCCCCAGCACCACAAAAAAAAAAAAAAAAAAGAAAAAAGAAAAAGAAAAAAGAATCCCAATCTTAAATCTACTACAGAAAATTTAATATTGATCTACTGAAGAAATATTTCCTATAGAACACATGTTGTGCATTAATTCAAATGTCTAAAATCATGGGTATATATTTTACAACTATTTACAGACACGTTAAAAACAGCAGTCAACAGAAAATCACATTTGAGACTAAATCATTTTCAAATGTTTAGAAGATGTAGATCTATATGGCATAATATGAAGAGAAATGAGAAAACTTACATATTCCTGAACATGGGGTACCCTTTAAAAATTCACAGTGATGTAAATACTTGGTTAAAACTTTGAACTGTTGATTTTTTGTTTTATTTTTAAATTGAAGATACTATATGTATTTGGATATGGAACACAGCATTATCATTCAACACGTGTATTCAGTGTGTCATGATCAAATTAGGGTAATTTTCATTTTCTAAAATATTATAATTTTTATGTTGACACCAGCAAAGTCAACTCTGGTTATTTTTAATTGTATGAGAATAATTATAGACTGAAATCACCCTATTGTTCTATAAAATCTGAGTTGCTTTTCCCTTTTAACTGTTTTTGAGACTTATTATTCACTGTCTGTCTCATTCCCTTTTTTTTAGATCTCAGAACATTTTCTGTTTTGGGGTTCTCTGTGATCAACATTTTCAGGTTCAACACATGAATGCCATCATCAAGTATATGTGGAAAATGAAAACTCTCTACCACCACTAGGATAAGACAATCATTTCCACAGTAATAATCAGGTAAAGTAACACAATACTCTTCATTTACTCATTCAGTGTTTTGGTGTCATCTCCCATGATAATTCAGAAAAATTAACAGAAAAATATAAATCAAATTTCCTATGTGTCCAAGTTTTTTGGGTCCCATTTGAGCACTAGGATGCAGTTTCATAATATCCAAGAACAAATATATGGCATATGCCTTTTCTTAAAATTATATTTTATGTATTTTAAAATTTTTAAAGTGTATTGTATAGTATAAATTAAGTAGATCCATATTAGCATGTAATAAATAATCTTTGAAAATTTTATTAGGCCAGGAAAAGTGACACATTAGTAATTGAAATTTCTGAGGATTCTCAGAGAGCAGTATTGCTTGTTCAAAGTCAGCCTCTATAATTTAGCAAGGCCCTGAGCAACTTATAGGATCCCTGTCTCAAAATAAATAAAATAAAATAAAATAAAATAAAAAGGCCTGGGTGTGTGGTTCAGTGGTTGAGCACTTTGGTGTCAACCCATCATATCAAAAAAATAAGAAAAGATGTGTAGGAACAGCAGTTGCTGAGGGCTTTCTAAAGTGTGTAGGGAGATATCTTGGTAGCATGTAGGAAGGTCTCTCGGAGATGTCAAGAGAGGGTTCCCTGAGGTTTGTAGTGAGGATATAAACAGGTATACAGAGTATGCCATGTGAAGTGTATAGGAGGGCTATATGAGGTCTGTAGGAGGTCTCCTTTATGTGAGTATGAGTGTTTCCTAAGGGAAGTAAGTAGGGCTATTTGAGTTGTATATGGAAGGTCTGTATTTTGAATAGAAAAGGCATTATTAGGTGTAGTGAGTGTTCTTAGAGGTAAATAATAGTGCACTGTGTGGTATTTTGTGAGGGCTTGCAAAGTGTAGAGTGAGGACTCAAGATTGTAGTGACATCTTTCTAAGTTGGGTAATAACTGCTTTTGTAGTGATTAGTAATCCCTGAGATGTATATGAAGGGCACACTGAGTTGTGTGAGGAGGGATATCTTAGTTATTTAGGGAAAGGCACCTGAAATGAGTAGTGAGTTCTCTATGATATGTGTAAAAGTATACTATGAGGTGTGTAAAATGGCTCCTTGGTGTCTGTGGGAGGGGCACCTGAGGTAAATAAGTATGACTCACTGAGATATGGTGGAAGAAAGATTGAGATAAATAGAGAGGGCTCAGTAAGTTGTGTATGGAGGGATTTCTGAGGTGAGTAGTGAGAGTCTTACAAAAAATGTGTCTCAGATTGAGTGATTTCAATGTTTGCTCAGTTGATGTATTTATAATATTGGGTCCAGAAATAAATCAGAATAAAGAGAGCACTGAAATAATATGCTAATGTGTAACACCAACTCCATTGATTTCATTTCTTGGAAGGTTGGAATTTGCTCTTATCACTGCAATGTTCCCATTTGAATATAACAAAAATTAGAGAGTTTTCAATATTAAACTGGTACATAATCAAGATGAGAAAGACAAGTAAGATATTACGCCACAGAAAACTAATGATGTGCTTAAATTCAAGAATCATTTTCAATAATATATAGTACTTCTGAATGGATAGAAAAACTGATGTACAGTGGGACCACCACAATCACTACATAATTCGGACATGATTTTGTAACAATAGGAAAATGGCACCTGGAGGGTGTCAAAGAGACTTCTGCACTACAGTGGGAAAAGCTTCTGTACATTTTCTAGGTGGTAATTTTTTAGCCCTAGATTCATGAAGGTGATACTATTTGAAATAAAATGGTTTTCTTCATTTTCTCCTAAGATATATACTTTGTTATTTATTGCCCAAAATATAAAAAGATCAATCAAGTATATGATTTTCTTAGCCTAAGAAATGCATTTTTCCTTGAAATTGTCCTTGGGATATAATCCAACACTATCCTTCTTCCTTTTCACATCTAGAAGGGACATATCACCATTCTTGCTACCTATCAGAATAAGAAACAGTAAAAAAGTATTGAAAAAAATTAAAAGATACAAGGGGAAGTGGGAGGAGACTAGAGTACAGGGCTACAGAGGAGACTTCAGTGGACTTTTAACATGGGTAAAGTTTGAACCACATAATAAGCTTGCATATTCAAAGTACAGAGTTAAATCAAAGAGAAAAAAAAAAAAATCAAGCCTGACAAAGAGCTGAGATTGACCACAACAGCATGAATCATACTATTATCCACTTAAAATATTTCTTAACATTACATAATTCCCAGGATTTTTGTTTAATGTATATACATTTTAAATCTAGAGTAGCAATGCTGCTGGTGGGAAAACAGTGATGGTAAGACCTCAGCAATAAATGGAACCAGGATATATTATCATTTTCTACTATCAGCAGAGAAAAAGGCCATATGAATTTTGTACTTCCTCCATTAAACTGGAGGCCTCAAGTTCAAGACCATTTCTCATTCCAAGTGACCAACCTGATGAGTACACATATCCTACTAAAAATAGGGTTCTTTGGGTAATATTCTTTGACAGATTAATACCAAGTTCATAGAGAGGACTTGACAGTTACTTCAAGGTCCTGCTTTCAGAAGCTTGGTTGTGCACACATGAGGCAAAATGACGAGTCTTAGATCCTTGTTAGAATAGAGATTTTAATGTATCAGTGGCTTTGTATGAGCCTGGGCAAAACCAATGTCTTCTATGTTCATCCAGTGTCAACTTATTTCCTCCATCTCCCATGTTGGCTCAATAAGTGACTTCTATATTTGTGTACAATTCTGACTTCAGTTCTTGAGAATGGGACAAGGTTGATCCACTTAACTCTTTTGGTGACCATTTCCACAACCCCTTGGGTCCTGGGTCTTAATCACTCAGGTGTCAAGGTTCCAAAGTCCCTGTAAGTGTGGGATGACAAGCTTTCAGCTCTCACACTCAGTTGTGAAGTCCAGGTGAGTAATCCTACAGTTACCCCATCAGAAAAGAAGAAAAACTGTCTAGTGAGGATAACTTGATGGCACACATGTCTTCAGGGATGCAGAAAGTAAATAGGAAGATGCACTGAGAATTGGCATCAGGCACTTACATGATACCATTAGCAAAGAAAGGGCATCACTTTTACTATGGTCTGAATATTTATGTGCTTCCAAAACTTGTATGTTGAAATCATAAGCCTACCAAGGTGATGACAGGAAGTGAGGACTTGGAGGATATTAGGTCATTGGGGTAGAGTCTCAGGGATAAAATTATTTTGTTTTAATGAAAGAAATCACCCTCAGTTCCCTTATTCTGAAGGAGGTAAGGAACTGAGTCCTGTGGTTAACACTTGGAGGATGCTGAGATTGGAACTTCAGGCAAACTCCCTTCTCTCAGACACAAAACTGTCATGGAAATATTCACCACAGAGACAGGTTAAGAGTCAAAACAGAAAAGGACGAAAACTCTAGAATTGGCCAGGCTACATAGTGGGTGTGAACACAATCAGAGTCATAGTTGGGAAGGCACTACATGTTTCAGGTAAGACCTTCTCCTTCCTGGGTCTCCATTTTCTGGCTCACACAATAGAAAGCTGAACCTGAATATGGGAGGTCCTCTGTGCTGGCAGGGATATTTCCAGGAAAGAGCATCTACACATCTCTTCACAACTATTTATTCTAGTCAATCATAAAGAAGAATGAAATTATGTCATTTGTGAGAAATGAATGAAACTGGAATGCATCATGCTAAGTGAATTAAGCCAGAATCAGAGACAAAAGTCAAGTGTTTTCTCTCATATATGAAAGCAAGAATAAAAACTGAAATTGAAAAAAATATATATATAGGGAATTTCACCAAAATAGAAGGTCAACAGTATAGTACAGACTCATGGGGAAGGAGAAAAGGGGAAAGTGAGGCACTGAGGAATGCAATTGATCAAAAGATGTTCTGCACATATATAAGTATGTCATAATGGACAAACTATTAAATAATTATGACAAACTGATAAAAATATATTTTTGACACTAAAGATTGAACCCAGGGATGTTTCTCCATGGTGACACATCGCCAGTCCCCACTTTTTTCAAGGAGATACTCACACTCTTTAAAAAGTTAACCTTTATTTTATTTCATTTTTCTGTTGTTTTGAAGATTGAACCTAGTGTCTGACCCATACTAGGCAACAACTCTACTACTAAGTTGTAATCCAACTCCTTCCCAGTCCATTTTTGTATTTTATTTTTAGGCAGGGTCTTACTAACTTGCTCGGAGTCTTGCCAAGTTTCTGAGGCTGGTTTTGAATCAGTGGTTCTCCTACCTCAGTCTCCTGACCACTGAAATTTCAAGTGTTCATTACTGTGCCCAGCAAAAAATATTTTTTAAGAAAGTCATGTGAAATACAAAAGTCCAGACAGAATGTAACTTTGGTTGAAATCTACCATACCTTTAAAACATAACAGATGTCACTGCTTCTTCAATTACTCTATGAAACAGAAAGGGAAGGGAAGTGCTTCAAAATTCATATGGTGAAACTGGAATTACATTGATTCCAAAACCAGGTAACCACAGACCAACAAAAGAAAACTACAGACCCACACGCCTGGAAACACAGTTGAATAAATTTTAATAAAATATTAGCAAATCATATACAAAAGCACACTAAGAAGACTGTAGATTATGATTGAGTTGGTTTCATTCCAGTGTGTAAGAATGGTTCTACATATTCAAGTAAATAAATATAATTCTCCATATAAGTAGAATTAAAAACAAAATCACATGATCATATCAATAGAGCCAGAGTAAGTCTTTATAAAATAGAGTGGCAATTCCTGATATAATTCTCAAAAAACTAGGCTTAATAAAACTTAGCCTAACATAAAAAAGACTATATAGGACAAACTCAAATCCAATATCATATGAAGCATGAAAAAGTTAAAATCATTTCCTCCAAATTAGGGATAAGAAAATGAAGCCTACTGTCTCCACTCCTATTTGATATAGAACATGAAATTTTAGCTATATCAACTAGACAAGAGAAGGAAATAAAGAAGATATCAATAGGGAAGAGGTCAAATTACAACTGCGATTATATAATCCTCTGCATACAAGAACAAATGTGTTCCAACAGGAGATCTCTACAAGTGATATATAAATTCAATCATGGAACAGGGCAGAAGATCAACTTGAAAAAATCAATAGTTTTTCTAGATACCAATAGTGAATACACTAGAAAAAATAACAGAAAAACAATCCCATTCAAAATAGTCTCCAAAATTCTCTAAGAATAAATCGGGTCAAAGAGGAGAACAAGCTCTATAATCAAATTTATAGAACACCAAATGTAGAAGACTCTAAAATATGGAATGAACTTCAATGTTCTTGAATAGGCAGGATTATTATTGGCAAAATGGCTGTATTATCAAAAGCAATATGCAGAATCAATGTGAACCCATCAAGATACTATGATCATTCTTCAAAGACCTAGAAAAAAAGTACTAAAATTTACATGGAAAAATTAAAGACCTAGAGTACTTAAACCCATAGAGAAGTAAGAGCAATGCTAGAGGCATCATGATGACTTATGTCATGTTATAATACAGAGCTCTAGTAAAAACCTATCTTGGTATTGGCAGCAAAACAAACACAAAGATGAATGCAGTAGAATAGAAGGCACAGATAAAAATACACTGGCTTACATTTATTTAATGTTGGGTGAAAATGCCAAAAACATACACTGGAGAAAAGGTAGCCTTTTACCACTGGTGCTAGAAAAGCTGGGTGTCCATATGCAGAAGAGTTACACTTTATCCCTATTTCTGATGCTGCATGCAAAAGTAAACTCAAAGTGAATCAAAGATATAGGAATTATGTCAGAAGCACTACAGCTGCTAGAAAATTTATGGAATCCACACTCCAAAAGATTGCACAGGCACCAACTTTCTTAGAAAGGTTGATAAATGTCAAGAAATAAAACCCACAATCAGTGATGGAACAACTACAAATTAAAAAGTCTCTGCACAGCAATAAAGTAAAATGAAGCAATAAAGAACAATGAAGACCCTGTTAAAATCAGCATAGATTATTGGAGAAAAAATTTCCAGCTACTCTCCCAGCAGATGATAATATCTAGAAGTTATTTTGAACTAAAAGTAATTAACAGAATCTCCTCACAAATAACCCAATTGGTAAATGAGACAATGAAATAAATAGACATTTCTAAATTTTTAAATTCAAAGGAAATACAAATGGTACACAATTACATAAAATTTCACCTTCTTCGGAACTAGGGAAGTTCAATTCAAAACTCCACTGATTCTTTATTTTCAATTACAATGTCAAACATCATTAATATAAGTAATAATTAATCAGTGCTGACAAAGATGCAGATAAAGAAAATTACACACTATTGGTTGTATTGTCAATTAGTACAAACTATACAATAGATTCTCAAAATTATGAAATTAACATATGACCCATCAACATCCCTTCTGGTATTTACCCAAATATCTAAAGTCAGCACACTATTGAAATACATGCGTAATATTTTATAGCACAGAAATTTACATTAACCTAGTTATGATATCAGACTAATGTGTTTATCAACAGGTGAACAGACAAGGAAATGTGATATGTATAAACAAATTTTACACAGTCATGAATAATAAAATTATGTCAATTGAAGGAAAATGATGGAACTGGAGAATATCATATTAAGTGAATTAGCCAGATTCAGAAAGACAACAATCAAATATGTGCTCTTATAGATGGAAGACAGAGATTTTAAAAAAGAAAAAAAATAAAGGATTTCACACAAAGAGAAGGGAGAAATGTAGAGTAGCAAAAGTGGATGGGGGAAGGAGGAGGAGAAATAAATGGAAAATAGTTGGAATTCAAATTGACCAATTTATTTTATGGATGTATAATTAATATACCACAATGAATCATACATGAATAATTATTACGTGCCAATTACACATTTTAAAAAATAATGGAAACCAAATAGCTAAAGACCATAGAGATATTGATTCCACCTATATCTTATTGGCTAGAACATAATCATGGCTATTCCTAATTGCAAAGGTAGGAAATGTCGGTTTTAAAGTCAAACAAAAAAACAGAAGCTAGTTTTATTCACAGTAACTGATATTGCATCATCATATTTATGCCTTTAAAAATAACTTCTTCATTTATTCACTTACATATATGTCTTTGAAGTGTGAGTGCTGGGACAGGCATGGAGCTGCTGCTGGGTGTCTACCAGTGAAGCAAAAACAGGCCAGTTCTCTCGGGCTTAGGGATCACTCACTATGTACATGTACCTACTATCTATGACTTCATTTAATTCCCATGTGAGCCTTGAGATGTAATTGGCATCAGCCTTATGAGTAAACAGAGGTTCTGAGAGGTTAAAAATCTATTCCATAAATATATAAAAAGCCAGAATTCAAATGCATCCTGATCCATTCCATACCTTGGTTCTTTAAAATTTGTTCTGCACTAGTCAATACATGTGAGAATATTCCTGAAAATCTTTATATATCTAATATCTGATACCTAATCCCTAGAGTTTATTACTTAACATTTGGAACTCCAGATCTAATATCAGTGCTTTGGTGTTTAATACAGACAAGTGGAGATGGAGTCATTTTTTTGTGTTAAAAATCAGGGAAACATCAACAAAGGAATTGAACTCACTTTTCCAAAGTCATATGACAAGTCCAAAATAGAACAATGGTGTGTACCTACACCTCACTACATCTCCAAAGAACTCTTCGGGTTTCCACAACAAACACTAACCAAAGTTGGGAGTACACTGGACAACACTCTCCCATGGCTTTCCTGAGAAAATTTCCATGGAGTGAGAGGGACAGGATTCCAGGATGCACCTTGGTGATCAATGGGTTATGTCATGTCAGGGAGTATGATAGAGCCCAGGTGAAAAAAGGCAGAGGTGTGACTGGGCCTGGATGGAGGCTGCATGTAGAGATGAAAAACCCTGGTCTTCCTGCTTCCTAGATGAGTCTGGCCTAATTGTGCTTATGCTGGAATGCCTGTTAAAGTATTTTTGGTTTTCTCCTATTTTATATCTACCTCTCACATGACCTTGGAAGTCTCATGTTTTGGCATTTATTGTTAAATTTCTTTTGCACTACCCCAGATCCAAACATGTGGATTTATCCAGTACAGGTTACAGTATTCAATATATTTATTTAAATTTAACTCAATTTTCCAAGTATCTTTAGAAATAACTCATTTTTTATTTGTTAACATTCATGCTTTAATTCTTCACATATCAATAATGGTTGTGATAAATAAGTAACTTCTGATTTTATCACCTGGAGCATCAATGGATCTACTTGAAATGATTATACCTTGGTTTGACTCTGGGTGATAGGCCTCCACCTTTTCTTTAGTACTTTATATAATTTCATATTAGTAAACAAAAAACTTGACCTAATTTTATATGATTTCTCTCAGAGAAAGTGCAGGCTTCCACTCTATCTCTGTTAGTGTGGATGAGGTATAATATTGCAGATACCTTTGAGTGGACTTGAAGTTTGGTCTCTGCTTCAGATCTATGTTCAATCTGCCTGTGATCTCTCCAACCAGTGACCTTGAGTTCTGCCTCTATTTTTAATTTTATTTCTGATTGATTTTAATGTCTTACTCAGGGCTTGAAACTAAACACTGCTAATTTGAAGCTGATGACTTATTGACCCAAGAATATCCAAAGTCAGTGCTGCATGTGAGAACAAATAGGGAAGAGGGGCCCATCAAACAGTGTAAGAGAACCCTGAGAGGCTGGAAACCATGAGGGTACAAGGAATCCTTCACCCCTAAGTAGAGGCATTGTAATTCTGGAATGTTTGGACTAATTGGATCGTAAGGCTAGAATGAGACCAACTGGAGTTTTCAAAATGATGGAGAAATTATTCCAATCATGATCTCTTTTCAGATGTATTCAGGGAACTTAGAGAAAATTTTGGAGCCCAACCCTCCCTAGACAGCTTTTATCCAACAGGAAATAAAGTAAAATTAAGAGACAAGGGACATATTCAACTAGGGAAGCCACAGTTCTGTCTTCACTAGTGGGATCTTGTTACTGTTCTACAGACATTAAAATCACAGATCTGAAGAGATAGAACTTAAAGACATCTTTTTCTTAAAACTTACAGTTGTTTGAACTCTTCTTAGTTGCACAGATCCCTTCCCTGCCTCAGACTTCTGAGTGCCTGCATGTCCTCAGATGTATAATTACTGTGTCTTTGGTTCAAGAAAGGCTGTGAAAGGAGAAAATTTGAGCCTACTAGTGTGGCTTCTGGTATGTGAATAGGATATGTTAGGTCCAACAGTACTACTCAGCACAGAGGATTGTGTTTTGTATGACTAAATGAAGATATTTTCTTCTAAGAATATTTGCTTCTTTAATTTAGATTGCCTTAAAGTTAGTAATTTTTTTCATAGGAAATATCAAGTAATTTTATCTTTACATTTATTTTTATTTCATGATTTCTAGTGACACAAATTACATACAATATATCATCTAGAGATAGTAAACATATATTTGTATTCATAGCATCAGTGAAACCATAAGTTTTAAATTGGAATGTTTTTAATTATAAATGGACATCTCACTTTGCTATAAACTACTTATATGTATTTTTTGTGTAGTCTTTGAATCCAATTTAATTTCATCAATTAAAAATTTCTTACCCTGCACTCTATTAGTTAGGAAATGGCAAATGTGAGAATTATGAAGCTAAGGTTTTGAAATACATTAAATATTTTAAAACATCAAATGAGTATCTTGGTAGTTCTCCATCTTTGTTTCCAAAACACACAGGACTGAAATTCACAATATTTTGGATAAAGAATATTTATGTTCATTAGTGCCTTATGTTTTAGTCACTAAAAACACCCTTTTAAATTTCTGACACATTGAAAGTGTTTGAATCTAAATTTTTTTTTTTTGAGGAACATTTAGATCATATCCTGCCTAACTACTGCTACCTAACTTTCAGATTTTTTCCCAAACTTGATTTTTTATGTCTTTTCCATCAATTCATAAATGTCAGTCTATATCATTTACTTGTCACTAAGACATGAAGAACAAAATGATACAGAAAAGCCAAGCCTGTTCAAAAGGATATCATGACTCGAATCTTCCATCAGTAAATCAATCAGAGAGATGAGCTCTCCTGCAGGACTGCTTGGGTTTCCCAGAAATGATAACTTTGTGGGTCTGTAAAGAAGCACCTCTGGGGCTTCTTATTTCTTTAGAAAATGCTTTCTCTTCTAGTGACTTTTCTCAGATATTTACAAAGGGGATAATATAAATATTATAGATCTTAGTGTAAATCATAGCTGTACTTTTTTTTTGTGGTTCTGGAGATTTGAACCCAGGACCTTGTGCTTGTGAGGAAGCACTCTACCAACTGAGTTATCTCCCCAGCCCACCATAAGCTGTACTTTGTATCTGACAACTTACAAAAGCAACCAATTATTATAACCTCTATTTCTCACAAATAGGTGCCATTCATTTTCCAGAAATTGTCCAGGGTTTTGTTGGAATTCAGGCATTTTAAAACAGATTTGCTCACAGGACTAACATGGGTTGGGTGATGTTTTTGCCTTCTCTGAGGTGCCTTTCATTTCTCCTCGTGTTTTCCATACATTTTCAGCACAAGTAATTTCCCAAGGTAGAAAGTGCTGCCTACATGAACCTCAGTCACAATCCCACTTGCTTGAAGCAGGAGCAATCTTGCCTGCTTTATCCCCATTGTCTGTTTTTACCTTAATGAAAAGAAGGGGAAGATGAGATGATTGGCATCAGTGGTGAAGGTGAATTGTGTGATAAACACAACCTAAAGCATATGCATCTACACATTTATAGCTAAGTGGTGAGTAAATAATATGTTTTGTGTATCACTTCATCCCAAAAGAGATGCAGGATGGTATTCATGCTGCAGAAGAGAAAACAGATGTGTGCTATTTTCACAACTTCACCCTGAGTTCTGCCCATCCACAAGGTCTTATAATCCTGATACTTGCAACTGAGCCTGCAGAGGAGTTTCCTCCTGGAATTTTCTTCTATCTAGTTGTCTAGCTCAACTCCACTGCCTGAGCAGTTCTCACTAGTATGGGGAAACATGTGTGAACATGTATGAATCATACAGTCACCCATGGTTTTGGTGATTGTAGGATTGCATACTGCCATCATGAGTCTCTCCTTGATCCAGATATTAAAGGGAGTATCCTCCAGTCTTTGCTATGAGCTTTACCAAATAAAAATTCTGAAATTTTTGGATGTTTCTTTTTTTCATGTGTGATGTTTTATTTATCTACTCATTTAAACTTTTCTGCCTCTTACCAGATGTGGATTAATCAAATGTTACCTATTTCAGAACTTCATGTTATATTCAATGTGTTTTCTAATCTTTACACAAAGAATGTTAAGTCTGGGGGCAGCTGCATTTCTCCAGTGCATAAAGTATCATATCAGTGCCCGGTACAAGACAGCATTCAGGTACAAATTTGTCAGCATCACTCCTAAGACCCTTATTTGGAGAGTGTTTCTAAGATAACCTGACTGATGGCAGAGAACATTTGTTCTTTCCCCTAGTCTCTTAGAGTGTACTATGTCAGTCTTCAGTGTGATGGATCACACCTGGGAAGGGACATAACACAGGATTAGCTCATATATTTGAATGCTTTCCATTCCCCAGATGCATTCTATCAATGGTATGTCATCATGGACACTATTAGATAACTTTCTTTATAATATCAATATAATATAATATTTTAGTAAATATATATACTAGTGTATATATATATGTACAATGTACTGTGCCACATGTACTGATATGATTGTTTTAAATCTGGAGAGAGCAGAATGACTAGAAATATATTTTTCTGGGTAAACTGCTGGCACTACTTGGAAAAAGAATAGTTGTGCTTAGGATTGCATCAAATTGTGTCCCTTTCTTTTGTGCTTACTTCAGGAAAGAATATAAATTTTTTCTGTTACTTGTACAGAAATTCACTTTCAGAAGATAATTTTCCACTGGTTCAAGCAATGAACAAACAAATCCATAAATTCCTGAATATTTTTGCAAATACAGGGTACTTCACACATCTGCTTTTTATTAATACTTTTGGTAGGACTACAGATTCCTTGGTCACACTGAACTTAATGTCATCCAATGGAATTGAAGTATAGATTAAAATATTTTATTCAATGACTGTAAGAATGCTTCATTTTTATAAGGCAGGAATGTTGAAAACAAATTAGAGATATTGTTTGTCACAGAAATGATGTGATAGAATGCAAATTTTTGTTTCATTTCATAATATAACTTCTTTTGAGAGAGGGCAAATTATAACCTTTATTTATTTATTGGTAACAGGGATTGAACTCATGGTTAGGGTTAACCACGAACTACATACCCAAGATTTTCTCCTTTTTATTTTTTTTCTTTTTCTGAGGCAGTGTCTTGCTAAGTTGCCTAGAACGTTGCTAAGTACTTGAGACTAGTTTTGAACTTGTGATCCTACTGTTTCAGTATCCAATGCCTGGGTAAATGACTTCTATAAGTCAAATATTACATGCTAATATTTATCCATTTAAAATCATACTTTATGAAATGCCTACAATTATTTGATATATGTGAAATAAATTTATAACAAAGTGCAAATGGCATTTATATGTTCACTGATGTCATAAAAAATAAGAGATCTAAGTACTAGTGATCAAATGTGATCCATAAAACTTGGACATATATGGATATTTGATTTATATATTTCTAAACTTTTTCTTGGATTTATCCTGGCAGACAAACCCAAAACACAAATTGAGTGAATGGGGCAAATTGTATAATTATACTGGATAATTTTTGTGGAAAGATTGTCTTTTCCTAGTAGTGGTAGAAAATTTTTATTTTCCACAAATATTACATGTTGGCACTTGCTGGGGTCCAACCCTAGCAGGTGTCTATGGGTTTCACACAGGTAACAGGGTGGGGTAGACAGCATCAGTGATGGATGGAGAATGAAAGACACAGACTCTAGTTCTGGTGCAATCACTCCCACTTTATTCTGGGGAAGGCTGGGTTTATATACATTTTTCTTCAGGCTATAATGTCAGTCTTGTGGTTAATGAAATTAAAGAAGTTTCCAAAGCATAGGCAGAAATTTTTTTTCTTAACAAGGAACCGAAAGATTATGAGAAAACAGTAACCTTACACATTATCCTTACCTAATCACAATTGTTTTAAGAATATCTAACTACATCAATGAGCTAATACAATGTTTATTTCCTTAATATCTAAACTCTATGTGACCTAAGACTATTCTTATTACTCTCATGGTTAAAGCAATAAACAAGTAATCTCATGTGAACATCTCTACTAGGTCCATCTGGTTAATATCTAAATTGCTGAGTTAAGGGCTACAGGAGGGCAGCAGTCACAGTAGTTCTCATGGCCAATTTTTTTTTTTTTTTTTACTGAATAAATTACATTGTCTTGTGTAGCTCTTTTTTCCAGAACAGGGCATTGTGTACTAATGTTTATTATAGGGGTGACCTACTCTATGTAGGAAGGAAGGATGTTGTGAAACCTTATTCTTTTACCCCACCACCACACATAAACAAAACCATCATTAGAATTTAACCAGCCTGTTGGAGACAAAGGCAGATCTATATCTATTTTCTCTAGAGGCTTTCAGGGACTCATTGTAAGGTTGCAAAATTATTTTAACTTTGTTAGTGGAAAGGCCCATTGTCTTTCAGATTGTAGGTAATATTTTCTGGAATTTTTGTTGTGTTCCCCTCATTCCCCTAAGCAATCTGTTCAGACTGAAATGAGTAATATATTATCAGAAAAACACAGCAGAAAAAACACCATGATCCAGAGCAAAGCATCTGGCAATTCCCTTTAGGATGAGCCTTTGCAAACATCCTCCAGAAGATCTTTGTCAAGCACTGGATGGAATTCTGGATGCCCCCGCATCTTCCCCTTTTTTATTTGGTAAAGTGAAGAGGCCTTCTTGAATTTTTATTATCTTGACTAGTCTGAGGATTACTTGGAGGATGACTGGAAGACAAGGAATTAATATTAAAATACATACTCCAATCAAGCCATATTGAATATTGTGTTTAGGAATGTACTGTTAAATATAGTTTTTTTTATATTATGAAACATTTGGGAGGCCAAATTATTTGCTGGAACATCCGAGAGATGAGCCTGATTTAACATTCTTATTTGTAGTTGTAAAGCATTGATATCTGGTGCTATATTAGTACTATTTCAAATTCCTTTAAGGTTAGTTTTAACTTGTTCCCAATTAGTATTATTATCATCCTTTAAGGGAGTAATACAAATCCATTTGTAGTTAGCATGACATCTAGTTGTTATTCTAGTTTGAATATTATGAATCTCATTTCCCATAAAGAGAATAGCTTCTTCTAGAGCATTGATTCTTCTTTCTAATTTTTTTATAAATTTATTCTTGTGCCACTAAAGCCACAGAGACATTATGAGATAAATCACTTAGGTGTGAAGTGGTATGAATTTCCTGTACAACTGCTGTGGTCGAGAGAGCTAAAGAAGTGATTATACTGATTAAAGCTGTTAGTTCTAGGATCAAAGCTGCAACAAATCTTTTTGGTCTTAAAAGTTTATTAACTGATTTTAAAATTTCAACACCTGGGTCATCATACCAAGATTCTGTAAGGTTAACTGGCAATATAACAAAATTAGGCTGATATACAATTAAAAACACTTTTAAGTCTTTAGACATGGTTGAATTAATACAATTAGTAAGAACAAAATCATGGCAATAAATGATATAAGCTTCCTTATTTTTAGTGATATTGTAATTATTTATGGTAGACATAAGAACAGCATGAGGAGCATTTATACAAGCACATACTGCAAAGTCATTAGGTTTACTTAACTTAGGTCTTTGTAATAATACTATATTAGTAGCTGCTAATATTTTATACAATCAGGAAAGTAAGAGAATTTACCATTTATAAGGTCACTCTGATAGATGTGTGTTACTCATCCAGGAGTAAACCATCTATGAATAGGCTCATTGGTAAGAAAAGGGTTAAAATTAAAATGTACCATTTTATTCTGTCTTGTCTTTAACCAAAGTTTATAATCAAACTCAGGAGAAGAGACAGAATAATCTGTAACAGTAATAGCAGAGCCTTGTGGCTTAAACTGTAGTGCAGTATGATGAAAACCACATTTAAACCATTTTGAGAAATCTGTTGGTAAATCAAGTAGATTACAAGATCTGCCTTTATTACTGTTAAAATCGTCACACAGTTTAAATGGAGGCAGTAAAGCCACTGAAATATTTGTACAATTATAAATAGCATATCCAAGTGAGATTATCTCTAGGGACCATATATCTCTTTTGTTGTCTTCTTCTCCTGGAAAATCAGTAATGTAAGTCCTATAACTTAAAGGGAGACATCCCAATGGCACATGTAGATTATCTGTACTAAAGCACATTGGTGTCTCTTCAGAAATTCCATGAAATGTAATTGTAGATGCTATTTTATGTGGTATTAAAGATTCTGAAATTCCTCCAAATATTTGAGGCTCATTAGTAAATACTTTAATATTAGATTTGCTCCAAGTAGTTGGATGCAGTAAGGGAGGATTTGGAAAATAAGTCCAGTAAGCTTTTCCTTCATTAACATAAGCATGAATAGGCAGTACCTGAGTTGAAATGAGAGCAATCAATGCAAAAAACAAGATCTCTGGGGTTTTAGGTTTTCTGGAGCTGTTCACCATGTGTTCAGCAGTGGCAGTCAGGCATTTCACTTGTCCACAAGTCGGCAGGTCTGAGTTTCGAGTTGCAGATGATTGTGCAAGATGCACTCTTTTATCTTTAAGTAGTAACCCATTTTTGTCCATCTGATTGGGTTGGTAAGGAATCCAGTACTTTTTCTTCTTCCTCCTTCAAATAGGGCTCATTGTAGTGATATATCAATCTGTCTGGAATCCAAAAAGGTGTTTCAGTATCCTGTGGAAATACACAAGCATAGCCTCGACCGGATATCAGCAAGACATCAGGTCCTCTACATTTAGCAGATAATAAATCTTTCCATTTTACTAAACTTTGTTTTGACCTCTAACTTTCCCAATGTCTCATCATTGTAGTATTTCCCTCCTTGTCAGTATTTAGATGATTGAAAACAAATAAAACATGTTGTAAAATATGAAGAGAAGTTAAACTCTCCCTCCTTTAACTTATTTATTTGTATTTTTAATCTTTGATGGCTCCTTTCTACTATTGCTTGTCCTTGTGGGTTATAAGGAATTCCTGTAGAATGAGAAATATTAAACCTGGAACAAAAATCTTTAAATGGTTTTGATGTATATGCAGGAGAATTATCAGTTTTTAATTCTTTTAGGCATTCCTAAAACAGAAAAACAAAGGAATAAATGTTGAATCAGATCCTTGTAGGCTTCCCCAATTCTGGCTGAGGTAACAATAACATGAGAAAAGGTATCGACTGTAACATGAACATAAGACAATTTTCCAAATTCTGATATATGAGTTACATCCATTTGCCATAAGACATTAGGAAAAAGTCCTCAAGGATTAACTCCCAT
>JAHUXG010031637.1:0-13919 GCA_020740815.1 Sciurus niger | reverse complement strand
GTGTACCAAGTTCATCTTGCAGTTTTATTTCCCCAACCCCAAAGAACAGATTTTTTTTTTAGATAAGGAAACTGACTTTCCTTTAGTAGGAAATGGTATTCAGAAACCAAGGCATGGACTCTCTAAATGCTCACTGTTGCTTGTATACCATTGCTTCAAGGCTTTTATAGTGGGTGTCATGAATTGATATAGCTATCTACAATTCCAACCCAACAGCATAGGGTTCTTCTCTAACTTCTCCCATTTCATAGTTTCATCCTCCTCTGCCAAAATTGATAACCTTGTTCCAGAGAAAATTCAAAGCATTTACTGATTTGCTCTATCCTGTAAGGCTTACAAAACAGATCCAGAATTATTATACCAATTCCTCTGCCACCAATAAACCTACTAAATACAGTTCAAGATTTCCTCAGGATATACTCAACTATTGAAAGACAACCACTGCCTTCTAAATTTACTTGAACTAAATTTTATGTGGTTATATTATTTTATATATTGGTCACTTGTTCTGCTTTTGTTTTTAAGGTTAGCCTTTCCACTCTTTTTGGATACAAAAAATATTGATGTGGTTTTAAAAATAACTAGATTAAGATATACTTATAAAAGTCATTTTTTAAAAATACTCTTAGTATAGTTGGATGCAATAACTCCATTTTACATATTTTTCTTGTAGTGCTGAGAACAAAATCCACTCACTGCCTTGCACATGCTAGGTTAGTGATATACCAGTGAGCCACAACTCCAGCTTTGAAAGTTCTTGTTACTTCTAAGCCTTAGATCCATTACCATGTACCCTTAAATTTAAAAAACACTCAATTTTCTGCAAAATATTGTTCCTGAAGAAACTATATATCTAATTAATGTTATCTAACCCCCTTTTCCCTTAACACACTCCTTTGTACCTTGCTTTTTTCCCCTCTCACATAAAAAAAAAAACATATCCATGCCAGTTCCAAGAAAAGCTCCTCACATTTAAAGCTGCAAAATGCTCCCTTGTGTTTATATGACTGGGTAATTCTTAATGTGGGAAATAGGGTCAAGTAATTATGAAATCAGTAACCCATGTGATCAAATAGTGTTTCCACAAGTACAGACCAGCCTTAGGAAGGGGAAGGTATTCTTGAGAGCCATTTAGAGAAGAAGAGGGTGGGGATAGATTTCAGAAGAAGACACTTGAAGGAGGAATTTGCTTAATCCAGTACCCAAATCACCTTTCTATGCCCCAGCTAGCTGTCTGTGTTGAGCTCCAGCTTTATTCCCTAGTATCTTATAAAGACTTTGGCTGCCTCTCAGTATTGTCTCTCTAAATAAATTTCTCACCTTCCTCAATTAAATTATCTTTAATAGGCATCTGAGTCATCTTTCTTTTTTCTCATTTTCTTCCTTTATCTTTTTAAACACAAGGAACACATGGATGTGTTCTTTTTGCAAGTTACTCACATGATACAAGAGAATACATAGATTAAAAATTAAATTCTGTTCCTTCATACTCATTTCTCCTAGAGCAACCACTGCTAATCACCTATAAACTGCCACTCTTGGCTTACTAGTTCCCCACTGAACAGACTAGGGGATGTGTCCAAGATCCCATCCTCCACTCAAGAGTTAGGAAAGTCCAAATCCTCTGATATTAGGTTTGTGCACAGTTACTGTCCATACAATTGAAAGTTTAAAGGTAGAAGGGCTAGCAGCATGATAGAGGTCCTTGTAAGTCAGCTTTTCTTCCACCTGCCAATGACTATGGAGACTCATATTCTGAATCCTAAAATGCCAGATAGTTGCTTTCTCAACACTGCTTGTACCCAGGAGAGAGGAGCATACCTATTTCTTTCTGTATTTCCTCAGTGTTTGTTGGACTTTCCACTTCTCTGCCAGGCAGCAGGCAGCTGCTCTAGCAGCTTCCATCATTGTACTCTATGCCTGATGTAACCATGAGGGGAACTATTGCTGTTTCTCAATTGTGGTACTAAAGGAGCATTATGCAAAGTGGATCAATTTTGCTGGACTTGGTGAGTCAGCCATAAGCTGTGTAGAACCCAAGGTTCTTCAACTTTGAATCACCTTAGCTCCAGGTTTGCTCTGTGCCAGCCTAAGTCCTGCATTGACCAGGGGAGGACTGCCTGGTGATGCTAAGTCACTCAGTTGGGACCACCTCATTCTATCTCCCCAGCAAAGACCTGCACAGGGTTCTGATCTTAGAAACAGTAGGCCGCTTGCATTGGTAGATAGTATTTCCTCACATTCTTTTCAGACCGTTGCACCCTTCCCAACATTCTGATAATCTGTGCTGAATAGAGATCCAGGAGCAGGTAAAAGTGAGTACTAGTAGCAAGGGAGGTGGAGGAATAGGAAAATGGGGAATAAGGTGAAAAATGAAAACAGGGATGGGGGATAAAGGAGAGGAAAAGGAGGAATAACAGTGAATCCAAAATCCACTTCTGAAGATCATCAGTGCTCTCTGAATAATTAATGCAAAAAACACACTTACAAAAGAAGAGTAAAGAAAAACTTTTTAGGGGGTGGGGCAGGAATTTTATGTCATGGTAGGAAATTCTAGCAATCTAGGAGGAACTGGTGGGTTTGTTGGAGGCCTAAAATATTCTTGCATGTCCTTAATCTCAAAGTGGATTTAATTTAATTCTCTGAAGTACAATCCTAAAGGAATGAGAAGAGAGAAGGGGAGGAATGGGGGGCACAACTCCTCTTCCCTTTGTAGACTCTTGGTATCTGGATACTGTCTGACAAGGAAAAGGACCCGGGGAAGGAAATCTAGAGTACAATGGAAGCTGAAGAAAGGATTTGCAAATCTACAGTGAGGCGAGCAGGTGAGGTTACTGTGCTTACATGGTGTAATGGTGAGTTCTCTGGACTCTGAATTTAGTGATCAGAGTTCAAGTCTTCATAGGACCTTTCCATTTAGTTGGGATAATAGCCATTTTCTTTTATTCTGTAGACAAGACACGGTTTCTGCTTCCACATCCTGCTTTACTGGACAGAAGAGTTTCTGTCTAGGAAAGAAAGCAGCTGAGTGTAGCAGATATTTTAGGTTCCTGTGTCCTTTGCATCACACAGCCCTTGTCCCCCGCCCTGTTTCTTAGCTCATTAGTTCAGATATCTGAGGTCCATCCTCAGGCAGCAACCACTGTGAAATTGTGATGCATTGAATCTGGGTGTCTGAGCTTGGGATGTCCTAATCTCAGTGATTCTGCTGCCTCCTTGCTCACTGACATTGGAGGTCCCCACACTTCAGCCAAAGGGCTGAGTGACCTGGCAAGCCCCCTGGGTCCTCAGTGACCTTCGACCTCTGACCACCAAATCCTTCACCCTGGGACTTTCTCCCACCCCAACTTCTCCTCATATTTGGACCTATTGTCCTGTTTCTGTACAAGTAGAAATTACTTGAAATATGAAATAGCATGCCTTAGTTTAGTGGCGGGGTGATGAGACTCTATTTTCTGTCCTGGGTTTGAGTGAGTTGGGTGCATTTAAGTTGGTTTCATTGGTTTCTTACCTGTCACCATTTTGCCTGAATAATCCTGAGTTTCCAAGTCTCTATTGAGGGTAGTTTCCAAGTCTCTATTGGGCTGCAGTTGCCCAGAATTTTGCACCCCAGTGTAGAGAATTCACTGAAGCCCCAAACTCTGCCAAGTAGAAAACTGGGCCTGGATTTGTGTGCCCCAGGGGTTGGGTATCGATATCCCAGAGCAGTTTGTTCTGGGTGGAGATGAAATGAGCCTAAGCAATTCCAGGGACACACCTCAGAATCACAGGACTCTGCGATTATTTTGCCAGGTGCTGCCCACATAACACCACTGGAGAAGATCATGAAAAGTTCTTTGCGATTCCTTCCTCTTCACAGAGAAACTTGTATGATTTTAAAGATCTTCCTACCTAGTTAAGATGGTCTCCACCACATACTTCAGAAAAGTTTTGATTTTTTTCCCCCAGTTTTAAAACTGTCCATGGTTACAAAAGTCTGGAAAATATAAACTACTAAAAATATTGTGAGAGGAGGAGCTCATTTTGGAATGTTTGAAAAGAAAGTCAGAGGCCACAGAAGGTCATGAAAGGAGAAAAGAGCAAGGGAAAGAGAAAGAGAAGGAAGGGGAATGGCAAGGAGCCAAGAGGATAGTTTTCAGTTGCTGGGTTGGAGACACTGCAATTGCCCACTGTGGAACCTCTCTCTTGCATGTCATTTGAACCCTGACAGATCCACCCAAGAACACTGTCCACCCAGAAAGCCTGAAGATGTTTGCTTTGTTTGTTTTTGCTAATTTGCTTTTCAATCTTCTTAGTGGCATGGGGAAATCCCTTATAATATATGTAGTCACTAAATCAGAGGCCTGCTTTACTTAACCCATTATGTCTTGTCATCTCATTTATGAAACACCAAAAAATTTACAATGAGCCATGAATATAGAACTTATGTAACTTCAAAATAAGTATTTGTGTTTTTAGAGTTCTAATATTCTGATAAAAGTAATAGTCAAATAATCATTGATAAAGTGGACTTCAAGCCAAAGTTAGTCAGAAGGGATAAAGAAGGACATTTCATACTGCTTAAGGGAACCACAAATCAGGAAGACATACAAAGATAAATATTTATGCCCCAAACAGTGTGCATCCATGTACATCAAACAAATCCTTCTCAATTCCAGTAATCAAATAGACCACAACACAATAATTCTGGGTGTCTTTAACACACCTCTGTCACCACTGGACAAATCTTCCAAACAAAAACCAAGCAAAGAAACCATAGAACTCAATAACACAGTCAATAACCTAGACTTAATAGACATATATAGAATATTACATCCATCAATGGGTGAATTCACTTTCTTCTCAGTAGCACATGGAATCTTCTCTAGAATAGACCATATGTTATGCCACAAAGCAGTCATTAGTAAATGCAAAACAAACAAAAAAGTTACTGCCTTGTGTTCTATCAGATCATAATGAAATGAAATTAGAAATCATTGACAAAATGAAAAACAGAAATTACTCCAACACCTGGAGAGTAAATAATATGCTATTGAATGAAACATGAATAACAGAAAATGTCAGGGAGGAAACAAAAAAATGTCTTAGAGGTAAATGAGAATGATGATACAACATATCAAAATCCCTGGGACACTAAGAGGAAAATTCATTGCATGGAGCACATTCAAGAAAAGAATAAAAAGTCAACAACTTAATGACCTAACATTACAGCTCAAAGTCCTAGAAAAAGAAGAACAGAATAACAGGAAATCTCCTTCTCACTTTCATGCTCTCTCCTCCTGGATTTCACTCTCTTTCTTGCACATGCACTCTTTCTCTCTCTCTCTCTCTTTCTCTCATTTTCTCTCTTACCCTGCAGGGAGACACTCTGCCTGTTTGCTTTATAAACTATCTTATGTGAGTTCCTGCACCGGGGTGGTTTCTGGATTCTTACATTAGCAACTCACTTTCATGGGAACTAACTGGGGTCCTCCAAGAACTACCCTAATATCTTCCTAGGTCATGCTTCCAGTGACCTAACCACCTTCTACTAAGCTCTAACTTTTAAAGATCCTGCCACCTCTTCTGGAGGACAGACTTACAACACATGAACCTTTGAAAGACACAAGGTCATATCTGAACCACAGAACTCAAGTGAATGGGTAAATGAATGAACCCGAGTGCTCCTCTCTACCTGCTGCCAAGCCCCAGGAAAGTAAGCAAAAACAGGGAGGAGAAATCCAACCAGTGTCAAAACCAAATGACAAAATGGAGTGTTAGAAATGTAGAGCATTTTAAAAAGTGAGAAAAGTTCAAACAAAAACAATTAAAAACTACTCTGTGATACAGCAGGAGGATTACCAGCTTGGGAATCAGGTCAACTGAGTTATATACTATATTCTTCAAGATGGTACATGTATCAGGAAAGCACATTGAATCAGCAAGGAAAGGAGTGAAGCTTCACTACACCGCAGGAATGACTGGATATGCAGACAAATGGAGTAACATCTTGAAAATCCTGAGGGAGAATGATTTCACACTAGACTCACACCAGAACTCTACGCCTGAGACGTCTGTATGATCGGAGGGGAAGTTACAGACACTTTCGGACCTGGAAGAACACCATTCCCTCTCCTGTGTTCAGGAGTTACTGAAGGATGTACTCCAAACAGTGAGCACATGAGTAATCCAGGGCGTGCTAAGTGGACCCTGCCGCAGAGATTGATCCCTCTCAATCCTCCCCTTAGGTGTCTGTCTCTCTCTCCCTGTCTGTCTCTCTCCACTTTTCATGTTTCCTGCTATGTCCTTGGAGACTCTCAACTCTCCGTGTCAGGCCCCCCACAAAGCCCTGGCAATCCAATGCTTTCTTTTCCTTGGGGCTCACCAGCCCTGTCCTGGGAATTTCTTCCTGCATGGTCATTTCTCTGGGTTTGAAGATCTCTTTTCCCACCCCCCTGCTTTTAACATTGTGCAGGTATTAAATCCAGGCACTCGATTAAAAAATTCTCTTGGCTGAGTGAATTCACCTTTCAGACTTATTTTCTACCACATTACTGTCTGAACTTACTTTTTAAATTTTCCTTTAATAGTTTCACATTTAGCTTTTCTTTAGTTTACTTTGTTGGCCTCTCCCTAATTCTTAAAACCAGATGCTTAATTAGCTTCCATTCATCTTTTGTTTTCCTCTCTTTGTAATTAAGAGAATTTCTGGGTTCCTTCTGAGTTTTGTACATTGTTTTTGAGATAGTATGTGTTTTGGTTGAGCCATTCGCTTTGACTCAGAATTGTCTGTGAGGTTTCTTTTTTTTTTTTTTTCCTGGTGGAAGGGCCTTTTTGCATTTTGACTGGATTTTCACTTTATAGTTCTAGTGCCCAGGGATGATAAAGTCTTCTGACCTGTTCTTACTTACTGAAGACTTTCTTTGTGGCCTAACCATGTTCAAATTTTGTAGTAGTTTCATTGGCCTTTTGAACTGCTGGTATTTTCTTTATTGTCAGGTTGTATTTGTGAGCATATGCAGGTGTGTACTTGTGTATGCATAAAGCTGATTCCATTAATTGTGTTATTTGGGTATCTGTTTATGTACCTGATTTATGCACACATATGAAGAACTATGTTTCTTTATTGTGAAATTGCACCATTTTAATTTAATGAAATGCTCATTTTTGTCTTTTTTAAGGCTTTAAAAACAATAACAGGAAAGTAGTAGAAGACAGGAAATAATTAAAATCAGAACTGAAATCAGTAAAATTAAAACAAAAGAAACAATTCAAAAAAATGAGAAAACAAAAAGTTGGTTCTTTGAAAAAGTAAACAAAATAGACAAACCCCTAGCCACACTAACAAAGAGAAGAAGAGAGAATACTAAAATTACTAAATTCATGATGAAAAAGGAAATATGATGGACATCATTGAGATATAGAACATAATGAGAAGCTACTTTGAAAATCTGTATTCCAACAAAATAGAAACTACTGAAGATATTGACAAATTTCTAGAGATATATGCTCCTCCCAAACTGAACCAGGGGGACATACACAATTTAAACAGACCAATAGCAAGCAATGAAATAGAAGAAGTTATCAAAAGCCTACCATCCAAGAAAAGCCCAGGACCAGAAGGATCATCAGCTGAGTTCTACAAGACCTTCAAAGAAGAACTCATTCTAATACTTCTCAAAGTATTCCAGGAAATAGAAAATGAGGGAATCCTACAAAACTCATTCTATGATGCTAATATCACCCTCATACCCAAACCAGGCAAAGATGCATCAAGGAAAGAATATTTTAGACCAATATCCTTGATAAATATACATACAAAGAACCTTAACAAAATACTGGCAAACTGTATCCAAAAACATATTAAAAAAATTGTGCACCAGGATCAAGTGGATTTCATCCCTGGAATGCAAGGATGGCTTAGCATCTGTAATTCAATAAACATAAGCCATCATGTCAATAGACTTAAACATAAGAATCATATGTTTTTTTCAATTGATGCAGAAAAAGTGTTTGACAAAATACAACACCCCTTCATGCTCAAAACACTAGAAAAAAATAGGGATAGTAGGAACATACCTGAACATTGTAAAAGCTATTTATGCTAACTCCATGGCCAACATCATTCTTAATGTAGAAAAACTGAAAGAATTCCCTTTAAAAATGGAAAAAAGACAGGGATGTCCTCTTTCACTACTTCTTTTCAATATTGTCCTTGAAATATTAACTACAGCAATTAGACAGACTAAAGAAATTAAAGGGATATGAATAGGAAAATAGAAACTTAAGCTGTCACTATTTGCTGATGAAATGATCAATATTTAGAAGATCCAATAAAGTCCTCCAGAAAACTTCTAGACCTCATGAATGAATTCAGCAAAATATCAGCAAAATAAAACCAACATGCATAAATCTAAAGCATTTTTATACACAAGTGATGAAACATCTGAAAGGAAAATGAGGAAAACAACTCCATTTGCAATAGCCTCAAATAAATAAAGTACTTGGGAATCAATCTAATCAAAGAGGTAAAAGATCTCTAAAATGAAAACTACAAAACATTGAAGAAAGAAATTGAGGAAGACCTTAGAAGATGGAAAGATCACCCATGTTCTTGGATAAACAGAATTAATAATGACAAAATGGCCATACTTCCAAAGGAACTAAACATATTTAATGCAATTCCAATTAAAATTCCTATGACATTTCTCATGGAAACAGAAAAAGGAATCATGAAATTCATCTGGAAGAACAAAAGACCCAGAATAGCCAAAGATATCCTGGGCAGGAAGAGTGATGCTGGAGGTATCACTATACCAGATCTTAAACTCTACTATAGGGCAATGGTAACAAAAGTGGCATGGTATTGGCACCAAAATAGACAGGTAGACCAATGGTACAGGTTAGAAGACACGGAGACATACCCACTTAAGTACAATAACCTCATACTAGAAAAGGGTGCCAAAAACTTACAATGGAGAAAAGATAGCCTCTTCAACAAATGGTGCTGGGAAAACTGGAAATCCATATGCAGTAAAATAAAACTAAACCCCTATCTTTTACATTGTACAAAATACAATTCAAAATGGATCAAGGATCTAGGAATTAGACCTGAGACCCTTCACCAAATAGAAGAAAAAGTAGGCCTGAATCTCTATCATGTTGGCTTAAGACCAGACTTCATTAACAAGAACCCCCATAGTGCAAGAAATAAAAGCAAGAATCAATAAATGGGATAGATTCAAACTAAAAACTTTATTTTCAGCGCAGAAAACAATTAACAATATGAAAAGAGCCTACAGAGTAGGAGAAAATCTTTTCCACACACACTTCAGACAGAGCACTAATCTCCAAAATTTATAAAGAACTTAAAAACCTTTACACCCAAAATACAAAGAACCCAATCAATAAATGGCCTAAGGAAATGGGCATACACTTCACAGAAGAAGATATAAAGTGATCAACAAATATATGAAAAGGTGCTCAGCATCTCTGGTAATTAGAGTAATGCAAATTAAACCCCCCTAAGATTTCAGCTAACTCCAATTAGAATGGCTATTATCAAGAACACAAGCAATAATAAGTGTTGGCATGGATGTGGGGGAAAAGGCACATTCATACATTGTTGTTGGAGTTGCAAATTGGTACAGTCACTCTGGAAAGCAGTATGGAGATTCCTCGGAAAGCTTGGAATGGACCCACCATTTGACCCAGCTCTCCCTGGGTTTATACCCATAGGACTTAAAATCAGCTTACTATAGTGAAGCAGTCACATCAATGTTCATAGCAGCTCAATTCACAATAGCTAGATTGTGGAACCAACCTACATGCCCTTCAATTGATGAATGGATAAAGAATCTGTGGTATATATACACAATGAAATTTTACTCAGCCATAAAGAACAATAAAATTATGGCATTTGCTGGTAAGTGGATAAAGTTGGAAAATATCATGCTAAGTGAAATAAGCCAAGTCCCAAAAACCAAAGGCTGAGGGTTTTCTCTGATAAGTGCATCACAATATATAATGGGGGTATATAAATTGGGAGTACCAAGGGTAGAGAAGAATGAAGATACTTTGGAGGGTGTAGAGGAAAATGGAGTGGGAGGGGGTAGGGATCAAAAAACAGTAGAATGAAACAGTATTACCCTATATATCTTGTATATATATAAGATATATATATTATAAGATTATATGTATTTATGATTATATGAATGGTGTGAATATACATTGTGTACAACCATAGAAATGAAAAGTTGAACCCATTTGTGTACAATGAATCAAAGTGTTTCTGTAAAAATAAAAATAAAAATATTTAAAAAAATAAAGTTATAGTCAGAGGATTGGTTCTTGTTGTGGAATAACTGTGATCTCAAAAGGGGATATATTGCAGAGCCAAAATGCTCAGCCAAAATTCAAGATAGCTATTATACAAGCTGAATGTATTTTTACTCTTGCTAATTTCATTTTGTAAAACTGTTACCAGTTAATATTTGCAGAGGTACTGCTTCAAGAACACACAACTTAGGTAACTTGAGATATCCATCACCTACAGAACAGATGGTATGTAATGGTAAATTCCAGTACTAATACAGACTCCAGTTATAAAAAGAAGGGCAAATAACTGTAAAGTTATAGACACTGACATTAAAGCCCACTACTCTTAGTTTATGACTGGTGAGACTGGCTTCCTTGATATTTAAGATCAAACTTAGAGATTGACATTAAATACAGAGGCCAAGAAAAATCAGAATTTGGCTTTTGCCCTCAAAGTCAGCCTGAATCCAGGTAACAAGAGGATTTCTCTGTGGGTCTTCACAACTGTGGGTCACATGACCTCCCAATCAAGGAAATTGATGAGACCATGGGAGGATGGAAAGTCAATCAGTGCACTTGCGGCAGAGGAGGGTCATTGGAAAAGGGAGACATCCCTGATGCTTCCAAGAGAAGCCATTTCATCAAGGAGAGCTTATCTAGCAAATGACACTAAAGGACCTAAGAAGCAGCTCTCAAGTTCCCCATGAGTGACCCCTGTGGGAGCTCAGCTGACTCTTAACAATATAGGAAAAAGTCAATTTGACCATCTTTATCATAAACATCTAGAAAAAGTTAAAACCAAAACATATTTGGGCATTTAAAAGAAACAGTAGTTAAATGTAACTTATAAAATACACTTGTGTTAGCCCACTAGAATAAGTAAAGTTTGTAAGTTACAAAAGAGAGATTCTTAGACAAATGTGCCTGATAACTATCAAGAGAAACTGTCAGAGTCAGAAATGTTTAGTCAGTTTAAGCTATATAGGTAGGATTACTTTATGTTTGCTAGTATGATTATCTATCCATAAGTAACTGAAATATAGAGATCTCTACAAAACACAGGTTATGCCAATAAAATGATATTTTACAAAATCAGATGACACAAAGTAGTTTAGTTATATTTTCTGGGGACATCAATGACAGTAAGTGTTAAATGTGGTGTTTACATTCCTGATAACTTGGACAATGTTAACAATGATAACAAGGCCACATAAAGAACTTGTTCTCTCCAGCCTTTGTTAGGTCTTGTTATGGGAACAATTTCTCAGTTCTTCCACCACCTAGTAAAGGATTATTGACTTCTGTCATATTCATGACATGTTCCAGATGCTGCAACATTTATTTTGTATTAATCTCATTTCAATACTCACGTCTTTTGTTTCTCTCTCATAGATGCACCCACCACCCGATGACTTCCCCAACCAGACTTCTACCATGGACTCCTCCATTGACCCAGCTTCTAAGAGGAAACTCCAAACATCTTGCCCCACGTTGCCCCCTTCCAGATCAAAGGAGCCAAAGCAGTCATCACTCCCTTTTATTACAGCGGTAAAGAGTTTCTAATGCAAAAGGGGGAAATGAAGCCAGAATTGTAGACAGGCAGTTAGTGTAGAAATAGGGGAACAAGTCAAATGGAGGAAATGGAGGCCAAGAAAGTCATCTGCCTCTGGAAGTTGGAGACTGCCCCTGAGAGAATGAAATGTCAAGGATCTGCAGAGTCCATTGATTACCAGACTTACCTGATTGAATCACTTTTCCCTTTCCCTACCCATTCACTTCTCACTTTATGCATCTTCCTGCACAACCAGGCCAAGTCACATAGACAGGAAGGGGAGACAAGGGGAAAAGAACTGGAGAACAAAAGAAACCTTAACCTATAAAGGATGTAGGGTGTGCCCGCTTCTTGGAACTTTAGAACAACAGCCATGGCCCCCTTCTCCCTTCCAGGAGAAGTCTTATGTTATTACCTTTAAATAGAACTTGCTTAATATGCTAAATCCTTACTATAATGTCAGGATTGCCCTGCATACTCTTTCTCCTAATACTTGCAGTTATAAAATGATTGTGGTCCACTTTCAACAAAAGAATCACAAGGGTTTAGGTCAATCAAGTCCTCCTGAAGGTATCCCATGTCCAAATTAATAAAAATGGAAAATATTTTGGGAGAAATTCTAGTTCTTGGCTGGCAGCAGTGAATGTCCTAAGTGTGTAAGGAAAACTTGCAGAGAGGAGCATTCTGCTTTTCCTACCTAGGAAAGTATGAAACTGCCCCAAGTGTTAACAAGGGAAGTCGTATAGGACCCTGGCATATTGTGATTGGACTAGAAGCCTATAAAATGTATGGCTGTTCCCACAATTATTGTGTTTTCAGGCTGCTCATCACAGACCTGCTTCCACCCAACTTCCCAAGTCTGGAGTCTTGACTCCACATCTTTACCAACTTTAGAGGTAGCCTGGCACAACTACACTATGTGTCTATGGAGGGAGTTCTTTCTTCCAATACAATTTGCCTAGAAACTTAAAAAAGAAAGAAAAAAAGGTATTTGCTTTTGTGAAAGGGCAAGTTGAAGAAACTGCTCAACTCAGTCAATTCTATAGAGAACTGTACAAAAGCAACTATTTAAAAGCAATTCTTATTATTTGAATTGGATGAGTGCTTTTTCCTTCCTTTAGTATTTACCTAATAGTTTAAAAAGCATTCATTAAACAGATAAACATATAAATATGTACATGTACACATTTTCATGAATTTTATATACAGTTATATATACACTACATGAATGATATGAAATACCACTGCATATCTGTACATTCATAACATATATATTGTATAATAAAACACAAGTATGTATTTTTTACATTTGTTTGTATGGTGATCATCCGATTGTAATATCCTGGTTTATAGCAGACAGTATCAGTGTATTTTTGTAAAACTGGTATAATTAAACATCTACACTCTAATCTACTTGGTATAGATTATAAATTATATGGTTTCCTCATTTTGGGAAACTAATCACCTCATACTATATTTTACTTACTTTCACTTTGGTACATTTCAGGGTGTTATGTCATAATAACATTAAACTGTGTTTTTTTGTTTGACATAAATGTGCTAAAGGATAATTTTAAGGAATCATCAGAAAAATCAGTTATATAAATTTATATATAGTAACTATCTTATTTTTTATTTTATTTCTCATGAAAAAATAATATTTAATAAATAATAAGAGCAATAAAAAAATTAAGAATCTTATTCACAAAAGTATGAAAATAAAAGTGGCTAGATTTTATATCTTACTGATAACATAAACTATGGTTATGATTCAATGAAATTTTATTGTATTTCAGCCAAATGAATTTTTATTTGTTAACAAACATTTGTAATTATCAGATTGACCAAATTTCAAGGACTTCCTGTGCATAATAAAGGGCTTATTTTATTAGTCCATTAAATCACTCATTTTAAATATGTGTTGATTCACATTTTTAGACTATAATTTATCAAACAACTTCATTAATTCAAATTATATGAAATTATTCTGTGTTTTTTTTTTTTTTTTGCTCTATGGTAAAACCTTTATAACCTTTCATTCACCTTCAATTTCTTTAATCACAACAAAGTT